>QMIH01002610.1:37174-52979 GCA_003987875.1 Clarias batrachus | reverse complement strand
CATCATGGTTTATTCTCTTCGTCTTCAAAACTTTCACCTCTGGGGTAAGAATCTGGCTTTGACTTTAGTTAACATTTATAATGTATGGTATTTGGCAGATGCCCTTATCCAGAACAATCTACATTTTGTCTCATCAGTCAAGGGTGGTACCAACAGTGGTAGTTTAGTGGTGCAATGTCTTAAACTCTGAGCTATCTTTAACCTACCCCTACAATATCCTGGAGCTCATCGTGACGAGCAGGAATCTCCATACAAGTTATACAGTAGTTTGGCAACTCTTGATGGAGGTTATTGCAATCAGAATCTGTGGGGTTTAGAGACATTCAACATTAGAGTGACGGGACCAGTGGGTGATTTTACTCTCCATCCAGGAGGATGTGCATATAGGGGAAAATCAAGGATGATGGAGGGGGGMACTTGGTGGTTGTAGCGATGAAAAGAAATTAGGGCTGAAATTAGAGACAGAGAGACCTTCTGAGTGTCTAATCTGTACTTTTATGGTAAGACTGGGAGGATAAAATAATTCAGTGTGACTCACTATTACCGAGTGATAAARGGCTAATTCTCTCACAAGGTGATTGTGTGGTCTGTGATGAAGGACATTCAGGGCATTTAGTATTTTATACTAATTAAATAAAGCAGAATTTATGTACTCATCATGATGGATGAAGATGGGTGAAAAATACCTCCTTTTAATTCCCTGGTCAGTTTAGGTAGAAAAAATATTCGTCTTACCTGCTGGACATAAACACCACTTATATTTATGATATAAATGTACAGTAGCATTAACTATCAATAAACATGTACTGTAGGTACAAACTGTAGGTWACCATSATRAAGAAATTGTGGGATCCAGTCTGGTGTTATGGAGTTCCTCTTCTTCACAGATGGGTGATTAAACACATTGATGAAACAKGAATGGAGTTATACATTTAATAAAGCAGCAATGGTGTCAAACAGCATGACAAGTCAGAATATGACTTAAAATAGTACTGTGCCTACTTCAATTTGAATGGCCCTAAAATCCATAGGAAACAAAAAAAAAAAAAAAAGCTTGAAGGTGTTTGTTAAAAAGAGGTGTGGCGTGAAGGCCTTTTATCATGCCAACTGGTCCTGCTAGAGTTCTCACCACAATAAGCATCACCATCAGTATCATTAGGAGGGAGGTATTGGCCATTCTCCATCAATCCTGTTCTCAGGAAAAGTAAGAAAACTATAAAAACACCTCCCCTCCCTTGCCTAGTCTTAGTTGTCGCTGGGCACTGAGGATCATCGATCCTACTTCACTAAGTTTCTTGCACCCACATTAATCCCTCAGAAACCGTAGCCACTGATGCTGTTGCCTGGAGAACAAAAACAAAAAATCAATTTATCTGGGCTCAAGTTGTGGAGTTTGTCTTTCACCTCACTTGGAAGGGCKATTCTGTCGATAGTATTAACAGGCAAGCTCTTAACGCAATACTGCAACATATCATCAGTGTATTCCTCAGTTGTGAAAATATATCTCAACTAGAGCTCACAAGTCAAATGTCTTCCAAATAGGATTTCATGCAGGTTAAGGCCCAACCAATTAAAAAAAAAAAAAAACAATCATCAACAATTACCAGACAATGTTACGCAATAATAACTCAATCAAGTCCATTTGGAGATGGTAAGATGGCCTCTGAGAGTCGTTCATTAGATTTTTAGATCAGTAGAACATCACTTGCTGCAGCAACACAATTGTGCAGTTCTCCATCAACTTTTGGAAGACCATATATACTGTAGTTCATATTCTTACTGATACATTGAGTATTTCCATTAAGACTGTGTGGAGTCTTAGCCACCTACTGGTAGAGACAGTAAAGAGAGCTGTTTTTTTTTTTTTTTTTTAATAATTATATTATAATATAATAGTGAAAACCGCATGTGAGACTAAGGGAGTAATTAGTTGTAACCAACCAGGTCTGTGGATGTCAAGTCTGCTTCAGCAGCTGTTAGAAAATTAGGCATTTACTGTATAAAATCCTGCACTTTGTGAAATAAGTTTAGAAGAAAATGAGCATTTTTTAAAAAAAATTTTATTAGCATGAAATGGAAAGTCGTGTGTGGTAGGCTTAATGTGGGTGTCATTTTTTTTAAGGCCGTCTTTAAATCTATTGTGGCTTTTTCTGAACCTTCCGTACATGTAACGTTCTGTTATGCAGTCAGCCGCTTGTTTTACATTAATTCAGTTAGTAACATCAAGGTCTCCACTGCCTACAATAAGCAATAGGATGTCATTCCTAAAAAGGGCCTTGCTTTTTGATTGCCTTTTATTCTCTTTGTGGATAAAGCTTTACTTTTTTCTGTGCTCACATACTCCAGGAAGGTCACCTTGTCTTAAGCACATTACAATTTACACCAAGCTAGCTGTGTGGCCCTTTGCTGCCAGAACTTTAGAAGCATGTTGTAGCTTTAGCMAGAATAAATGAAAATAATTAAAATTGCACTTCTGTTTCTTTTGAAGTTGCCTTTCAAGGAGGGGCCTAAGCTACAGTATGCYGGGTAGCCTTTGATTAATGTTTTTTAGGCAAAATGGCGGTGGGCGGAGAAGGGGGGTGGGATAAAAAGGTCAAAGCTAAATCATCACTCTGCAGGTATTCGGTAATGAAAACGGTTTAATTTTAGTGTTTTTATTTTTTAAACACTGCCTGATTTATGAGTGWTCTTATGCACATTTGTTTGCCTAAGGGCCTAGGTCGCTTTCATTTCACTTACTCTGTGAGGCAAAACCCGTTATCCCTACAATTCCTTTATTATCAAGTAAACCATCTCCACTTTTAATATATTTATCCTGTTAAGTTTCATTATACCCCATGTGTTCCCTGAACCACATCTTGTTATACCTTGTGTGTGCTCCTACCTTATAATCACATTAGACATGGAAATGCAGTGTAAATTGTCACCTGTCATAAATTCAAGTCTTGTGCAACATGTGCCAAGTTAAAGTAATGTTCTGCAGTAGGCGATGTGTCTGTGTGTCAATCCGCACACATACTTTAAACTGGTCTTGTGTAATTATGTAGTTAATTGTAGTGTTAAGTTTCCTGCTGTCTAAATATCTGCCTACCTTGCCGCAAGTCAAGATCGTGTCAAGGCTACACGTCGGTTCTCCCCCAGCAGAATGATCGCAGAAATCTACATTTACATTGAGCTGTATTGAACTTTATACCCAAATATGCTAAGCATTCTCGTTAGTACTCACTGTTCCTTCCTGACTTGTTTTTCTGTCCCTGGCTTTTGATTCTTACCATTTAGAATAAACATTTCTTAGACATTTTCTTCATATTTTATTTACCCTTCTTTTTATTATGTTCAATTTTAACTGTCTCAACAGCCATATGCTGAAGCTGCTGTATTTAGAGACACTGAGGACCCTTGGAAGTCGTCACTTTAAAGAAGCCCAAACTTTTCCATATATGTTACTTAACTACTGACATGTGCTTTAAATTAATACAGTGGAACCTCGGATTGCGAGTAACGTAGTTTACGAGTGTTCCGCAAACCGAGCAAATATTATTAATATATATTTAATCGGAAACCGAGCAAGTATTAGTTTACGAGCGCCGAGTATCATGTATCACGCATGTGACTCTTATTTTGACACCGAGCGTCACTCTCTCACCTTTTCACCCCCCCACGGCTTTGCAAACACACAAACTCTGCTCGTCTCTTACTTGTATAATCAACATTTCCCTCTTTCTTTTAGTCTCTTATGCGTGTGCACGCGTAATTTGACACCGACACACACTCACACACACACACACACACACACACCCTGACACACGCGCAGACACTCTTTCGCCTTTTCACCACCTCCCCGGCTTCACAAACGCACAGAAACTCTGCTCTGTCGCGATTCTTTTCAAAGGTAAGGTGCTGGTTCATTTGTTTTTTTTTTGTTTGTTTTTTACAGCAGTGATTCCCTTAGTATGCGCTCACGCCAGGTCAGAGAGATGTCCTTTTTCCGTTAAAACGGTGTTTCCACTGTGTTTATGCGTTTGTTGTGAAACTTAAAAAGTGATTCCGTTAGTATGCGCTCATGCCAGTGTCATTAGAGAGATTTATTTTTTTCTGTTAAAACGGTGTTTCTGTTGTGTTTGTGTGTGTGTGTTTGTTGTGAAACTTAAAAAGCGAGATGGGGAGAGGGAGCAGGAGTGTTACTGTGTAAAACGAGGCGAGGGAAGGGGCTAATTCCAGACACACACAGACACGCACAGTGCCTGCGCGCACCAACGGAAACACTTATCTGTTGGGATTTATTTATTTTTACTTTTTTTAAAGGTAAAGTGCAGATTAATTTGTTTTATTTTTATTTTATAGATTGTATTAATTATTTTTATGTATTTATTTTTTGGGGCTGTGGAACGAATAATTTGAGTTTTCATTATTTCTTATGGGAAATGATGATTTGGTTTACGAGTGTTTTGGAACACGAGCCCACTTACGGAATGAATTATGCTCATAATCCAAGGTTCCACTGTATTTAATAATTTTAGTTTTAAATATTTGGAAATGTCCAAACGATTCAGAAAAAAATAAATCAGTAACTGGTAATTTGGAGGGAAAAAAAGGGGGACAGATGAAAAAGTTTCTCTAAAGTCACTTTTGACCATTTAATGGATATATAGAATATATTTCTAGAATAAATTAACTTACTTTAGTTTACTAAACATTTTTCCTTTCCAGTCTCTTGGTACATGCCTCTACAAGGAAGTCATAGTGCTTTAGTGGCAATTTTATACCTTCTAAGGTCTTTCTGTCTCTACCATAACTATTCCCGGGCTAAATAGCATCGTTGTTTCTCTTCTCTTGCATAAGGCATTCATCACTTCAGCATGCTAAGTGCAATTTGTACAACGGTGGCTTAATAGTTAGCAACATCACCATGTACCTCCAGGGTCTGTGTGCATAAAGTTTCTTCCCACATGCAAAGACATGAAGATTAGGTTAATTGACGTTCCCAAATTGCCCGTAGTGTACGAATGTTGACTGGAGGTCGAAAAATGGGAATTAATACAATAGTCACCATTGGTCTCCAAGAGAGGTTCCTAGAGGGATGGATGAATGGAATTGTTAAACATAATAGGAAATCCAGAGAAGAATGTATAAATTTTCCATCACTGATGCAACTGATGCAGGAATCCTATTTATCCAGACAGCACCTTCATTGCCATGTTATCCATCATGCTACTGTCGATTTTTCACTTGTCTTTACTTTGTAGACACAGGTGCAGTCTCAGTAACACACAATCCAGAAATGTGGAACAAACAGTCGACAAACAGACCGGACTGGAAAAAAAGGACCTCAAACCCAAAGGGCATAATTAAAGTCAGAATTATTATTAGTAAGCCTTTATTTGTCACATTTACATTACTGCATAGTGAAATTCTTTCTTCGCATATCCCTGAGCTGGGGGTCAGAGCGCAGGGTCAGCCACAATATGGCACCCCTGGAGCAGATGGAGTTAAAGGCACAACAGTGGCAACCTGGCAGAGCTTGGACTTGAACCTCCAACCTTCTGACCAATAACCCAGTGCCTTAACCCAGTTACCACTGCCCAGGAGATACAGTATAACCAGGATCAAAAATATTGTGCTATATATAAGTCGATACTTTGAGTTGAAGGCAGCCATGTTAGTAGTTCTGAGAGTCAGTCTGGCAACTAAAGTTCCTCACCAATCCTGTAGTGGATATGACAAAAATGAAATAATATGCCTATAGACACCATCAAATTAGTTTGTCTCGTCTTGGTGTTGTCACTCTTGGCCTTCAGACCGACTGTAGGGTGATTATCAGTGGAAGCAATAAAATTGTACATGAAACTAAACCAAAAATAAATACTGTAGATTCCAACGAGTGTTCTGGGTAGGGATAGGTTAAACTTGGTGGCAGCCAATCTAATTCGAGAGACATAACCATAAAGGAAGCCATTTTATCAGAACTGTGAAAAAAAAGTGAAAAATCTAAATGCCTCTTACTGTATGTGTGAAAATTTTTCCAGACAGAATTTTCCTCTTCTGTACATCTCAAAGAAATACCAACACAGACATTGACCTTTACAGACTGATGGAACTAAGAGTTTCTGGGCAGTAAATTCCAGTATGATGCCATATTTGGCATAAAAAGGGTAGTCTCCAATTAGCTTAGCAATTATAACTTGGCAGGAAATATATGAATCTCTGCTTTACATGACTGAACGAGAGCCTCCCTAAGAAGCACTTAAACACATCCTTTTTCTTAACTTTATCTGCCATTATATAAATCTGGCTGCTGCAGGAGGTGCCGTCGCTGTCCGCCAAACAGCAGAAATCATTAGGTGAGGATATTTGGGAATGCACAGGACTGTATACAAAGCATAGTTTAGTCTACAAATGTTCACTGGTGTTTTGAGGTGTACTGTATACTGCTGCTCGGAAAAATGAGTCAGCCCATGCATTTTTATAGGGACATGTTTTCTGAGGAACTGCTGTTGTCAGAGTCTGTTTATCCACCTCTTTACCCCTTGTTTTTTTTTGTTTTTTTTCCTTCTTCAAAAAAAGGTTTCATGTAATTACTCCCTGCATTTGTGAAGGCGCACACTCACTGGCCATTCATTAGGTACACTGCTCGTTAACACAAATATCTAATCAGCCAACCACATGGCAACAACTCAATCGATTTTGGCACGTAATCGTGGTGAAGACAATCTGCTGAAATTCAAACCCAGCATCAGAATAGGGAAGAAAGGTGATTTACTGTAAGCGACTCTGAACATGGCATGGCTGTTGGTGCCAGACGGGTTGGCCTGAGTATTTCAGAATATGCTGATCTACTGGGATTTTCATGCACCACCATGCACTAGGATTTACTGTACAGAGAATGGTCTGAAAAATGCATTGGCTGACTCATTTCTTCTCAGCAGCAGTACATACCTGCTCAAAAAAATGAGCAGAGTGATTCAAAATGCCTCGTTGATGCCAGAGGTCAGAGGAGAATGGCCAGACTGGTTAAAGCAAATAGAAAGACACCTTAAATAACCTCCTGGTACAAGGTATGCCAAAGAGCATCTCTGAATGTGCATAATTTCGAAACTGCCCAAGGTCACTCCAGGTGCCACTCTTGTCAGCTAAGAACGGGAAACTGCGGCTACGTTTCGCATGGACGATATTAAATTAAAATAATAAATTGGACAATAAAAGACTGGATCAATTTTCCCTGGTCTGATTAGGCTCGATTTCATTCTGATAGTAGGGTCAGTAATTAGTGTACTGTAAATAACGTGAAAGCATCATTCTATAATGGGAATCTTCCGTTCCAGCACATGCCAAAGTTGCTCTATTGGATTGAGCTCTGGTGACTGTGGAGGACATTTGAATACAGTGAACGTATTGTCATGTTCAAGAACAGATTGAAATGATTTTAGCTTTGTGATATGGTGCTTTGTCCTGTGGTTATAAATGGATGGACAATGTTCAGAAAAAATATTCCCAGTTGCACAGTTGGCTGTCCAGTTTATGTTATGTTACGTTATTTATTTCAAATTTGACCAGGCAGGATATCGCGGTACAAAACCCTGAAATGTGTCAAATACAGTGTACACATACTTCAAAACAATCAGTTGCTTAATATAAAAATAATAATAAAATAAATCAATAAAAACATATCCCGTACACAGAAAAGGCATCCTAATCGAGCACATGTAAATGATCTATACAACAGTTTTATACAGTTTTAGAGGAGAGATCATGATGTTTGGTCTTACTTCTTGGAATAGCAAATGTCTTCTGCTGCCTAAGATAATATGGTACTGTAATATTTATTAAAGACATACTGTAGCACCATGTAATGTTGTTAGCACCAGTAGCGCCGCCAAGAGTATTAGCAAGGATGGTACTGTAGCTAAGAAGAAAGGAGATCCACTTTTAGTTCTGTTTTTAAAGCAGCCAGTGCCAAGAGGAATCATAAATGAAGGTTAAGTGAGGTTTAATGTCTATTTATTTCATATTTTATTTCTTTAGCATTTTTTTTTTCATGTTTCATGAAAAATTCATACATTCATTTTATTGATTTTATATATAAAAAATATTATTTGTGTTGGCAATATTTTTCAGACAATCTGCATTTACATAATTTGTTATGTATTTTGCGATACGAAATTTCACTTTAAGAATACTTAAATACCCTAAGTATGGGTCTTGTCTTGTTTTTCTGTCTAGGAGGCCTGGTTTCATTTGAGGCAATCTTGTCTACAACACTGATCAATAGTGTCACCATCAGTGGAGTGAATGGAAGCAGCGAGAGCGAGGAAAGAGAGAACAAAAGAGAAAGAGGCAGAGAGGGACAATGATGACATCGACATGTACACACACAATAATCTCTTCTCACCTCATCACTTCTACTGAAACTGAGCTGAGGCAGGCTTTGGACTTGAGAATAAATGCAGTACATCTGCTGGAACACGGGTCATTTTCCTCTTACCCTTGAGGTGTCTGCGATCCATATTCATCTGTCTTCATTCTGTCATGTCTGCCTATGCGGTGACAACTAATGCAGATCCAGCCAAACATTAAACATCTCCCGGGGTGTGCTGATACAACACAAATGTGCCGTACCCACAGCCCTGGCACTTTGTCAAAAGTGACAAGCGGTAACATTAAGTGGCCAAGATGGTAGCAAAAGGGCTAATGTGAATGCTGAGACCATAGATCTTGCTATAGGCGTGACATGTAGCTGCAGTGCAGAGAAGTACAGTACATTTTACTGATTAGTGCTTTTGAGGTCACTTTTTGTGAGATGCATTGATCCTGTACTATAATTAAGTGCTCCKGAAAAATGACAAATCAGCAGGGATCATCAACAGAGATGTAACAATATACTAACGAGTGACATAGGAAACAATGTGGCTTGGTTACGCTGTTTTGGGGACTTTTCACTGGCATGGTTTGGGTTTGTCGCATTTATCCATATATAACGTTTAATATGTGGTGGGAGGGACTTCTTTCCAGATGACAATGTYCGYATCTGGAAAGAAGTCACTCCCACCGTCCGCAGGTTGCACAGGTTCAATAAATGATTTTAGCACSGTAAACCTGATGTATGATATGATGTATGATATTGCCTCCACATAACAGGATCTCAAACTAGATTGAAAATGTATGGGAGTTTTTTGACAGATGTGTTAGATGAAATCACATCAAAATCTATCATGGTCTAATGAAACTAAGGAAAATGTTTTGGGGCACAAGAATGACAGCTTATCCCTCATAGAACACCCATGTTCTTGGTACAAAGCTTGCAGGTCTTTGCCAAGTTGAAGATGTAAAATAAATAAATAAACACACAAATCTTTTGCCATCACAATAAATCCATATCCAAAACACGATGGCATGTTAAGAAATCAGAAAAAGACCAACATTTTAGAGTGCAGATGTAAATACTATGAAATCATTTGAAGTATGCTGTGCACATCCCCCCCGTAATTTAAAAGATCTKGAGCAAAGAAGAGAGAGTAAAATTACCAAATGAAGATGTACTAAGTTGGGAGACTCTAATGCAAAATGACTAATGCTGGGTAGGACCTCCCTTTGCTTTTAGAACCGCTTCAATTCTGTTATAAATTCCAAGTTCCACCAGATGTTGAAAACATTCCTTTGAATTTCTGGTCCATCCTTAGAAGGTTGCTGTGGATCTTCTGTCCTAGGTGACCTATTGTATTGTAAAACTTCTTTGTCATGTTCATGGATACAGTATGATATGAGTTTTGCTTCATGAAGTAGCTATAAGAGGACGGGTACATTGTGGCCATGGGGAGGGGGGGGATACACATTTGACTGCAACAATACTCTTTAAAGATGTAGCATTTAATTATTTCAACGTTCTACTTTTCCGCAGTTTAAAACTGCAAAAACTGTCAAAATTACAACACCCACTATAATTAGTAAAATACTTTGCGGATCTCATTGTCGTAACAGTGATGTCACACGCCTTCCTAAGAGCTGTTCTACTCCTTGCTGAAAGTAAGAGTAGGAAGCTTCATAGATACTGTACATCCATCCATCCATCCATCCATCCTACTCTGAGGTAGAAGTACCTTTAGTCCGAAATTAATTTTGAGCCCGATTCCTAGGAGTGCTTCTTAGACGCATAAGTAAYACAGGCCCAGATCTTCATCTRTCCAGTTTAGAAGAGCATCCTTAGCTTTCTCTTTTTGGCAGACAGAAGTGGAACCCGATTCGTGCTACCCCATTACCTTGRAAATATAATATGACTGTGAAAAAATATATATATGCATATATAAAAAATGTATATACAGTGGAACCTCGGATTGCGAGTAACTTGGTTTGCGAGTGTTCCACAAGACGAGCAAAAATGTTTATAAAATTTTGACTTGAAAAAAGTCTCAAAGTACCAAGTAGGATCAAGTATCATGCGGTATGCATTCGCTTCTTGTTTTGACGTCGAGCGTTACGTGATCACAACTGAGCCAATGGTTTTTTCTCTTTCTCACGCTGTGGAATTGTGGGTAATCGTCTCCCCTGCTTGGTCTTAGTGCGCTTCTCTCACTATAATAAAACATTTGTGCGCAACTGTACTGTTTACTATAGCTTTTATGTTGTGTTTATATATGTGTTTGTGTGTGAAAGTCGTCCTTGTGTGCGCGAGTAAAGCAAAAGCAAATCTCATTAGATAGATCAAAGATCGATTTTCTCTCTCTCTCTCAGCCTGCACTGACTCCATTAATGTGTGTGCACGTGTGTCAATGGACAGCGTGCCCCTTCCATCCACCTCTCGCCGACACACACACACACACGCAGACAGACAGACACACACACACACACACACACACACTCTCTCTCTCTCTCTCTCTCTCTCTCTCTCTAACAGAAACAAGGCTCTGTCACAGTTCTTTTGAAAGGTACAGTAAAGAGCAGGATAATTTGTTTTATTTTTACTTTACAGCAGTGATTCTGTTAGTGTGTAGGGAGCGACAGAGAGAGGGAGAGGTGTATCTGAAAGCATMTCAGTGTAATATAGGTTGGAAYAGTATAATTGAAAAATGTGAAGTTGTCATCTGATTACCTCTGGTTGCTGTGCATCCCAAGATACCATGCAGCATGTAAAAAGCCCAGACAAATATTGCGTCTCCTTCGACTGAGGTATTAGGCATCAAACGCTAATCCCTGGGGTCTCCTTGGCAAATTTTGATAATACACCTGTGCTTTGGTTTTCTCTCTGAATGAAATGAGGCTTTTATTTGGTTTTATGCTTGACATTATGCATAATGACATTGGACACTGGGGAGTCCTTGATTGTAAGCTCAATAAAAAGGCATTGCAGCAGAGGACTAAAAAAAATCAAGTGCTAAGTGCTTTGGATGATTATAGTAATTGAATAAAATATACCTCATTTTGATTGGATATTGTAATGCCAAAGTGACAGGGAATCTTAGAAAATCTACACACCGTCCACCAAACTTGCTAAATAATACTGTATATACAACACGTACAGTACAATAAAGGGAAAAAAATGTTCAGTAGAACCCAATATATTAATCAAGATGGAGTAATGCAATTACGCCTGTGTGTCCATAATAACAAGTCATTTAATAATTCTTAGCAATCTCCACCAGATGTCTTTTAAGCACAGCAAATTATCAGCTGCTTGTGTTACTTGAGCAGCATTGAGAGTTCTTCTGAATAAGTCATAGCCTTGATATAAATAAATAAGCAGCACTGTCAGATTCAAATCAGTCATACGGTTCAGAATCTGTGCCTCATAATAGCTTCATTCTTATTGCTGATTGCTTTATTTTATCAAGGTTACCTCTTTCCCATCTGCTGCTCCCGACAGCAGGTGGGGGCCAGTTATTTACTGATCTGTGCCTTGACTGGAGCGATGCATCTTGGAAAGACTTCATGCCTGCTACTGACATGAAAAATGTAGGAATTAAAAAAGAAGAAAACAAGACTGGAAAAAAAACACACACACACACCTTTCTATCTGGTGTCGGGGAATTAAATAATTATAAATTATGTAAATGTTTTCATATTCAACTAACGACTGGAGAATGTTTTACATTTATTTCTGCATATAYGCACTGATACATGTACTATACAATAGGTTCCAAGGGCTCAAGACGGGTACACTCTGAGGCAAACACACAAAAAAACTGTTTCTACTATACACTACAGGTAGTAGGAGGAGAACTCGGAGTACCTGGAGGGAAAAAAAAAACACAGGGAGAACTACAGTACACACATGCAGACTTGAACCCCAAGTCACTGTACCATCTGCCCTCATTCCATGTATATGTTGATCAATACACCAGTCAGCCATACATCATTAAACACATTAACATTAAAACCACCTACAAGATGGGTGGAAAAGAAGTAGGCATTAAAAATTGATCAAGTCCATATTTCTAATACAAATTTATTTWAAAAATTGTACATCATGTACTGCCTGCAAGTCCTCCAGTGTGCAAGGCGTTTTCCCGTAGCACCTCCTCCTTTGCATAGCCCCACTGGGGGAAAAAAAAACATGGATCGAGATCTGCACTCTGGAGGCAATTCATGAGGTCTACGTCATGCCAGCCAATGTCCTGGAAAATGCTGGAGGGCAGACTGTAGGACTTGGAGGCTTCCTTTAGAAGACTTCCTCCAGAAGACTGTTCCCTCCATGATGAAGGCCTCTGGTGCCTAAGTTGAAGTTTAAGGCTAGGTTTTGGGTTCCCCTTGTTCAACCAAGGCAGCCATGGCTCCAAATGGATGGCACTGCAAAATCTCTGGGTGTGTGCTGTGGTGTGTAGCACCAGGATGCTGGCAGCAGGTCCTTTGAGTGTTGTGGCATGCCAGGTGGTGCCTCATTGCATTGGGCTTGTTTGTTTGGCACATCCTATGGGATTTGGGGAATTTGGAGGCCGGGTTGGTGGCCTTGGTCTGCTGGGCCCCGTGCATGGCAGGCTGTTGTGCACTGGATATTYTGGTGCCTTTCTCACATGCTCAGCACTGGCATTTTTGTGATTTGTGCTGTACTGGCTTTTCTGTAGGATCGGAGCAGACATGATGATGATGATATTGAGTTAACCTGGCAATGGTCATAATGTTATGGCTAATCACTGGAGTTTGATGTCTGAATGTTTGTCTCACGTCTGTTATAGGTTTCTTCTGGGAACTCTGGTTCCATCCCACCTGCCATAATAATAAGTTATCGACTACTCTCAAATTGGCACTAGTTGTAAGTACATTGTGTGTGTAAAATGCATCAATCCAGAGTTTATTTCTGCCTTGTGGTTGTAGGACAGTCTGTGACTGGACTGATGGATGATTTTAGTTCATCAATCAATACAATCATCCAACTACTTCTAGTAAAACGTTGATTCTTGCTGGGTTTGAACAACTCCATCTATAAGTGGATCCTGGGCTTTCTGACCTAAGGACCCCAGTCTGYTCAGGAGAAAAATCTGCAAAACCACCACCTCCACCACAGTGAACACCAGCACCCCCATGGCTGCGTGTTTAGCCCACTGCTATTTACTCTGCTGACTCATGACTGTGTTATAAAAGTACAAGGTCAAATCACATCAACAAGTTTGCTGAAGACAATACAGAACACTGAAGGACGGGGAAACAGGCTAGGAATCTCTTGAATTACTTTTATTGTTCCTTTTTTGATAATCTACTTTACAGCAGGTACACATACACAGATCTGTGCTGTTAGGCCTGACACTCTCACTTTAGCACCTCTTGCCTCTGCCCTTTTCATCTTCTCCAAAACTCATACAACACAGAGCAATTATTGGCAAAATTCCCACCAGGTGTAAGCTCTTTGCCACTCACCTTTCTGAGCTTTCTCTCTTTATAGAGCCGCACTCATCCACAGCCAGTAACCCAGTAATGCTATCCTTCTGACATTTTATCCCGGCTATATGTTCTGCCTTATTAACCTCAAGAAAGTTCTCACTCACTCACTCTTTATACCCTTATCCTGTAGGCTTACGGAAGGCCTGGAGGCTATCCCAGGAGACTTGGGGAACTACAGTAGGCAGGGTCACCCTGGATGGGGTGCCAGTCCATTGCAGGGCATAAACATGCACTGTCTAACACACTCACTCACACTCTATGGCCAATTTAGAAATGCCAATTAGAATAGTATGCATGTCTTTGGCCTGTGAGAGGAAACCGGAGTACCCTGGAAGAAACCCACTTCTTCCCAAGCATGRGAAGAACATGCAAACAGCAGCCACTTCAGGACAACAGATATGGTGYATGTTACATGTACTGTAGTCTGCAAAACGTAACATGGATGTGTATTAGAAGCATTAATGAACATGAATGGAAATCACTATCTCATGTTGAACATTGGAAAACAAAGCTCGGGAGAAATATATGCTGGGCTGCATAAAGAGCTATTCAGTACAACCTCACAATGCCACGCAAACGAGGTCCTGGAACCACAGTATGGTTGAGGTGCTGGCTTTGACAGAGGATGCCAGAAACATTGTGAGACGCAGACAAAACTTTATAAGTGAGTCAAGATCTCAGAGCTAGACTAAAGGCTAACCCTAATTGTCAATCCAAACCAATCATTTTCCTCCCCAATGTTTGCTCCCTCAACAATAAAATAGACTTCCTCACACTAGACCCACCTACTCATTATGCTCCTTTTTAGATTTTACAGAAACATGGTTCAATGGCAGCATTCAACTAGCCAGGCTAATCACAAATAGCACTGACAGGGTTGCAGCACTGTTTAAGACTTGTGGTCTTTGGTAAGACGAACACAAATGGTGCAGGAAAGCTGTTGTTGTGTCTTCGTCCCTGTTGGAACCTACCATTGTGTTATGGTGAACATTACTCCTGGTGCTAATGCAAGGGAAATGATTTGTTAAGTTCATCATAGGTGAATTCATCATGAAGTTTAGATATTCCAGTTCCTATAAACTTGAGCATCCAGAAAGTATTCACAGCACTTCACTTTTTCCACATTTTGTTACGTTACAGCCTAATTCAAAATTTTACAAACAATACTTCATGATGAGGTTGCTTGAAAGTTTATTAAAAATTAAAAAACAAAACAAAAAATAACAGGTACATACAGTAAAAGTATTCACAGCTTTTGCCACGACCCTCAAAATTTAGCTCTGGTACATCCTGTTTCCACTGATGATCCTTGAGATGTTTCTACAACTTGATTGGAGTCAAATTCAGTTGATTGCACCTGCTTTGGAATACAGTATATTATAATATATAAGGTCCCACAGGTAACCAAGCCATGAAGTTCAAGGAATTGTCTGTAGACCTCCGAGACAATATTGTATCGAAGCACAGATCTGAGGAAGGGTACCAAAAATTTCTGTAGGATTGAAGGTCTCAGTCTGGGGTCCTGGAGCTGGTTTTCATCAAGTATGTCTCTGTACATTGCTTCATTCATCTTTTCCTTAATCCTTACTAGTCTCCCAGTTCCTGCCTCTGYAAAACATCCCCACAGTTTAATGGTATTGGCCATCATTTAGTATTAGGATGGTATTGGCCAAGTGATGAGCGGTGATTGGTTTCCTCCAGACATGACTCTTGGCATTCAGGCCACAGAGTTAAATTTTTGTTTCATCAGAATAGAGAATTGTTTCTTATTGTCTGAGAGTCATTCAGGTGCCTTTTGGCAAACTCCAGGGAGGCTGTCATGTGCTTGTTACTGGGGAGTGGCCTGGTCTGTCTGGCCACTCAACCACACAGGCCTCATTTGTGGAGTGCTTCAGAGATGGTTGTTCTTCTGGAAGGTTATACCCTCTCCACAGAGAAA
>QMIH01002610.1:5576-25412 GCA_003987875.1 Clarias batrachus | reverse complement strand
ATAATGTCGACTCTCCTGGGTTTTGCATGAAAATAGAAAGGAGCGAGTGTGACGAAGTTACCAAAAGAACTCCTATTCTCCAGCATGCTCAGTAAAAACCTAACAGCTGTTTTATTTAGATTACTGCACACATCTGTATCGAACACTACCACTTATGTTCAAGCAAAGAGTTTCCACACCAAATATTGGCCGTTTATTGTTTATTTTATTACTTAGTGCTTTTTATAGACATATGGCTTTTGTTTGGATGTTCCCAAGACTTAAAACAGCAAAACACAGGAGTCGACATTATTGTTGTTTTTTGTCCCATCTGAAAACTGGTCTGTCATGTAATATGTCGCTTTCTTTACAGGCAGGCAAATTCTTCTGTAATGTTATTTATTCATTCATTTTAGTGTCTCTTTGTAGGAAATGGTCTTGTACATCATAATACAGACATAACAAACTTATAGAACAAAATTTGTACAACAGATAATATGGCGCCTACGACTTTTGTACAGTACAGTATATATTTTATTTTGCACCGAAATAAGGTCCTGGGCAGTTGGTCTCTTTCTAAATAAATAAATAAATAAATCATAACGGAACATATTTAGTCTGCACTGGGGCATAATGGTTAACGGTCCGTGCTCTGCCTTTAGGTCTTTCCATGTGGTTTCTTACACATGCTTCCCTTCCTCCATACCATTACATGGTGTCACGAGTCTCAAATGAAACATTTCACTCCTTGGTTGAAGTTATCTGTTTATTTATATATATTTTTTATTAATACTAAATATAAATTATCTAAACAAAAGATAATTAGTCGTAGGTCAACTGTAGGTAGTTTTTGCCAAAACGTAGGAGTAAAAAAAAAAAAAGAAAAGAAAAAAAAAATCAAGTGCACCATGATGTTGCCTTAACATTTTTCTGATTCATTCCTTGTATAAAATTGTGTCCTTTTTAGCCTTTTTACTTTGTGGCAACAGTTTGTAGAAGGCCAAATTGTTGTTGTTGCAAAGAGGGATAGGATTGTGGAGTAGATAATGTGTGTACATCCAATGGTTGAGCTAGTTCAGGTTTTTGAGGTGCAGCAGTTTTACTGAAACCTGTCAACCCTGGCTAATGATGCAGTATAACCTCATACATATTTGAATGCACTTCTAAACCTACTCGTACTTTGGTTGCATACCAGTCACTCACTCACATACCACAATTCTTTCGTGTGCCAATTCATGTACAAAATCTGAAAGAAAAAAAAAAAGCAATGATCTTTACAGAATCACGATACAAATCGAATTGAGAGTCGAGTACCATGATCATATCATAATGGATATTATGATATCCTGGTGATTCCCAGGTTGAATTTAAATGCATTTATTAGTATGTGTGATTTATAGACTGGTACTTTGTATGTACTGTGTATTCTTTACATGTGTATATGAACTTCCTGTAGTTGGGTTTAAAATTCTGTTCTGTATGTCTGTGTCCACTGTGTATGTTTGAAACCGCTGCTTCTTTATAGACATWTACAACAGTGAGAAGCTAGAATTATGTTTGTACTGACCTTGTAGCTTAAAGTGAAATAAACAGCAGTAATGAATGACTGGTTGTGCATCAGTGAGACTTGACCACTCATGACCCACTGGTTTTCCTTCCTTGTATTACTTTTGGCACGTCCTGATCACTGCAGCCTGGGAACATCCTACAAGACCTTTAGTTTTGTAGTTCCTCTCACCCAGTCCTCTAGTCATCACAATTCGACCCTTCTCACAGTACTATAAAATAGCTATAAAAAAAAATAGCCATATTTTTAGAATGTACTCGTTGCAGTGGCTACTAGGAGTGGTGGGATATATTAGGCAGCAAGTAAACTTTTTATTTATTTATTTTTTTTACTTAAGTTGAGATGTTGGTGGCCAAAAAATTTGAGCGACTTTGACAAGGGACAACTTGAGGACTGGGTCAGAGCAACTCCAAAACTGCAGCTCTTGTGGGATGTTCCCAGTCTGCAATGGTCAGGACCTACCAAAAACGGTCCAAGGAAGGAAAACCAGTGAACTGGTGACAGGGTCATGTGTGGCCAAGGCTCACTGATGTACATGGGGAGTGAAGGCTGGCCCGTGTAGTCCCATCCAATAGAAGAGCTACTGTAGCTCAAATTGATGAAAAGCTTAATGCTGGTTGTGACAGAAGACACAATGCATTACTGTTATGGTGGGAAAAGGGGACCTGCTCAGTATTAGGTAGTCATAATGTCATGGCTGATCGGTGTATAAACCYACCAATTCTATAAATTAGAATAAAACAGATGTCAATCTATCATTTTTCTTCTCTTGAGTGCTTGTTTAGTTGAATTTCCATGACGATCTTATCTCAGTTGTGCACAGTACTGTAAACAATTAGTTTGCTATCAATTGCAAAGCATACAGTAGATGCTACTAATTGTTGTCGTCATTGGTCTTTCAGCTGCTTCTGTCAAGGGATCACCACATAGTAGCATCTGATCTGCCCACTTGGCACAGGTTTTACCCCGGATGCCCTTTATGATGCAACCCTTCTATTTTCTCTGGGCATGGGACCAGCACTGTGTCCAGTGCATAGGGTTTGGACATTGGCAGGGATCCCGGACCTTCCGCATGGCAGGCGAGAAACCATCACTGAGCCAGCATTGCCCGGAGATACTCCTAATTAATTACCATTATTAAAAATTAATTCACCAGGTTTGTATTTCTCTACTTCATTCTCATTACCCCTGGTGCAAGGAGGCCAAAGGTTTGTACATTCCTGCCTTCTTTGGCACACTTTAAAGTATTAAAATATTTATACAAATGAATAAAATCCTTCATAAAATGTGTAGTTTGTAGGTTTAGAGCCATCTTCCAACGCAAGAGAAATTGCAGTTCTATTCCTGACCCAATCCCCTCTGCTGGAATTGCATTAGCCTCCTGAATTTTCCATTTCAGAAAAAGAACCAATTGAGTTTTTATAACACGGGTCCTAAAACACTTTTAAGCATTATAAATTATAAGTTAATTTTAAGGAAATAAAATAATGTGCTTGAGGAAATTAAATTTAAATATTATCAGAAATTTATAACATTGCTTTTGTACAGTGTATGAGAAACAATAGAAGAGAAGTAAATTGGGCAGAATATCAAAATCGTGCAATAAGTCTCTCTTTCTTTTTGTCTGTCTGTCTGGAGGAATTAAAAAGAGGGGAAAAAGGAGGAATTATGTATTTACATTAGGTGAATAATAATTATGTTCCACTAAATGTGCTTCTAGAATGTCAGTAGGCCACACACAATAGATTTTCACACAATGCGGGAATAAATGGTTTGTTTCTTTCCCCCAACAAGAATCAAAACATTGATTTTGGGAAGTTTCATGTTTGCAGTATAAAACAAGGTGAAATCTTCGGCTCATTAGGCCAAATATCTGTCCGAGTGCTAGTAGTGTGTATGTTGTGTGTGTGTGTGTGTGTGTGTGAGAGAGAAAGAGGGAGGTGTACGCATAACAATGTAATTGAATCCTTTACGAGAAAGAGGAGGTGCAGCCTAGAATCTCAAGGAAGTGGGMAGGGCTAGGACATGGAATCCATAATTTAAAGGAATTATAG
Source organism: Clarias batrachus (assembly GCA_003987875.1). Taxonomy (NCBI): domain Eukaryota; kingdom Metazoa; phylum Chordata; class Actinopteri; order Siluriformes; family Clariidae; genus Clarias; species Clarias batrachus. The sequence goes on along the minus strand of QMIH01002610.1, from coordinate 21,812 downwards.
AACTGCGGTTAAGGCAAAGTAAAACCTGAACATACATGCTTATTTTCATTTTCAATAATGGCCCAATGACACAGCAAAACTCTAATTGATTTTGTGGTTAGTTCTCTCTCTCTCTCTCTCTCTCTCTCTCTCTCTCTCTCTCTCATTCAGTAGTCTGCCAAATGCATCTAGCTGATGAAGCAAAAAAGCCTCCTCTTCAAAGTGTCTATGATGTTTCACACTTTTTACTAAAAAAGGTTCTTTTGTTCCACTATACCCAAAGGTCCTTTCAAATAAGTGCCATACCAGTGCCAGAAGCTGACTACTCGGTTTCAGTTATATATATAGGAGATCGGTCTGGGGGGAAAAAAAGTCCAGACATTTTTAACATAACTAGAATGGTTTGTGTAAGATCAAATCTGTCAGACAAGGAGCATATGGACTTGAATTTGCATGTCTTCCTCACTGTACTAGTCAGTGGGGTGCTATTGAATGAGCATGTACAGTATATATTTGCCTGCTGGGCCCCTTGCGCAGCAGGCTGTGATTTACATTACAAGAGTTGCAGTTTTGGGGTGCCTCTGACCCAGTCATCTAGCCATTGGAAATTGGTTTTGAAAGCTGACAGGCCTTGCATGAACTTTAAGATGTTGGAACACCAATATCAGTGTCTACAGTCAATGATTTACATCACCATGGACAGCACCACGGCTGCCTTCAAAGAAAGATGCACAAGCCTCAAAATCGAAACCTTCAAGTTTGATTAAAGATTGTAGATGACCACATGAACAAAGAAAAAGTCTTCTGGAGGAATGTTTAACCGGAGAAATGTTTGGAGGAGTAATATGAACAATAATATCTTTACTGTACTACAGTAGTTTGTGGGGCACTAGAGGGGTGCTGTTGAATGAGCATGTACAGTATACTGTATATGCTTCACCTGCCCCATGCACAGCAGGCCGTGATTTACATTACAAGAGCTGCAGTTTTGGAGTTGCTCTTACCTGTTGCTCTAGAGTGTTGGTAGCAGAACGAAATGGGGATTTGAGAGATTTTGATAAGGGACAAATTGACTGTGTCAGATCAACTCCAAAAACTGCAGCTATGGTGGGATGTTCCCAGTCTGCAGTGGTCCAAGAAAGAAAACCTGGTATAATAACCACACACGCACTTTAAAAYAGACTGCTTGAAAATTAGATCACAAATGGCGTCAAACTAAAGTGTTCGCAAAATAGCATCCTGAATTATAAAAAAGTTCTCAGTGCTGATAGATTATTGTATCTGAACACTCTTATAGAAAATATCAAAAATAAATCTAGATTTTTATTTAATACTGTAACTAAATTAACTAGAAATAAGACCACTGCAGAAATCTCCACAACAACAACATACAGTAGTGAGGACGTCCTTAACTTTTTTAATAACCAAATCGTAATTATCAGGCAAAAAATTCAGGCTTTGAAATTGAACAATTTAAGTGATACAGATGATAAACTAACCACAAATCACATCAGAACCGAGAAAACTTTATTCCTCGTGAAGAGAATGAACTAATTTCACTGTTCTTTTCTTCAAAATTTTCAAACTGAGAATTAGATCCATACAGACACATTTTCTCAAGCAGATAGTACCATCAATAACAGAACCCCTGTTGAAAAATAATTAACTCTTCACTTAGCAGTGGGTATGTCCCCAAATCCTTTAAATGAGCAGTTATTAAACCGCTAATTAAAAAACCTGATCTTGACTCTTGTCAGCTGTCAAATTATAGGCTGATATCAAACCTCCCCTTTATCTCTTAGATTCTGGAAAAGAAAGTAGCGCAGCAGCTATGTTTATATTGACATACAGTAGGAATAACATAAATGAACTGTATCAGTCAGGATTTAGGCCTCATCATAGCACAGAGACAGCATTTGTTAAAGTAATAAATGACCTCCTATGGGCCTCTGATCAGGGTTGCGTCACTATACTTGTGTTACTGGACCTCAGTGCAACTTTTGACACCATTGACCATAGCATTCTCCTTCACAGATTAGAAAAKGTAGTGGGAATTAAGGGAACTGCCCTCTCCTGGCTTAGATCCTATTTGACTGATCGTTATCAGTTTGTAGATTTAGATGGTGACTATTCCTCATGTTCTCAAGTGGAGTTTGGTGTTCCACAGGGTTCAGTTTTAGGCTCACTACTATTTTTTCTTTACCTGCTTCCTCTGGACAGCATAATTCATAGGCATGGTATTAGTTTTCATTGTTATGCTGATGACACACAGTTATACGTCTCCAAAACCAGATGAGAAAAAAAAACGCTTAACTAAAGAGATTGGTTGCTAATTAATCCTGATAAGACAGAAGTTCTAGTCATAGGACCACAAGCAGCTAGAAGCAAGCTTTTTGATCTCACTGTAACTTTAAATTAAGCTTTTTGTTCCAACAGTGTTTGTTTGGTCCAACAGTGTCCAACTTTTTGAGCAACAGTAAAAGACCTTGGTGTGATTATAGATTCCAGCCTTTCGTTTGAAGCACATGTAGATAATATTACCAGGATAGCTTTCTTTCACCTCAGAAATATTGCCAAGTTAAGGAATATATTGTCACTAAATAATGCAGAAAAACTAGTTCATGCTTTTATCACCTCTAGGTTGGACTATTGTAACGCCTTACTGTCTGGTTGTTCAACTAGGTGCATGAACAAGCTTCAGTTAGTCCAGAATGCAGCAGCGAGAGTCCTCACTAGAACCAGAAGATACTGTACGGGCACCCCTATCTTATCTTCACTTCATTGGCTCCTTGTGAAATTTCACATCAATTTTAAAATACTACTATTATTATAAAGCATTAAATGGTCTCGCGCCTCAGTATCTGAGTGAACTGCTGTGTTTCATGATCCACCTTGCCCCCTTCGATCAAAGAATGCAGGATGCAGGGGCAGAGCTTTTTCTTACAAAGCCCCAAAGTTATGGAATAGTCTTCCAACTAATATTTGGGACTCAGTCTCAGTGTTTAAGTCTAGGCTAAAAACCTAACCTAACTTAAACACATCTCCTGTTATACTGAACTTTCAGTCTCGCACAGTATGATGCAGATCAATCCCTGCTATCCGTTTTCACCCAAATAAGGATGGGTTCCCTGTTGAGTCTGGTTCCTCTCATGGTTTTTTCCTACAGTACTTGCCACTGTCGCCGATGTCCTCGGCTTGCAAATCAGGGACAATCTTATCATTTTGATTCATACACATTCACATTTCACACAAACKTAAATAATTATTTTCATTGTGTAGAGCTGCTTTGTGACAATGTCAATTGTTAAAAGCGCTATACAAATAAAATTGAACTGAAAACAAACATTATGCCAACAATAATGTAGCGATTGCCCTTGTGCCACTATGTTACTGCAGACTGGTTTCCACTTCTATTGCTAAAAATAATTTAATTAGATTTACATTTTAGACCAAATACCAAATACAAATGTTAGTTTACATAATATAGGTATAACAAGATTGGCTCAGTGTAGGGAACATTGGAATATGTTTAAATTGGAATATTAATATATAATTAGCTAAAAAAACACACACACACACACACAAATGCAATACACAAAGGAGTCAACATGAAATTCACAAATGTGGTGGCATCTAAAAACAGGCAATAGAGGGCTTCAACCCATAATATGAAGCCCGACAAAAATGTGTTCTAACAACATTTAAACAAAAACATTAGTTTAAACTGCCTCCAGAGGCTTGCACAAAGGCCACTATACAGTACATGATGGCTGAACCACTTCATGCACTTCCCTTTTTATCCTGATGCTCCATCACTCTAAGTAGGGTCTGGGCTCATGAAAACTTTTTTTCATGAAAGACACTTTTTCATTGCTCCAAAGCCCAATATTTATGCTCCCTAGCAAACTGAATCCTTTTTTTCTTACTAGTCTCACTAACGAGTGGTTTTCTTATGGACACACAGCTGTTTGGTCCCAATCCTTTGAGTCCTAATTACATAATGTGTTTGGAAATATTCTTACTTTCACTTTTTATAGCTCTGATTTCTACTGCCAAGTTTTTTGAAATTCAATTTCACCAAGTGATCTCACAAGTGATCTCCAATTACGGCCAATCACGATTTTTTTTCCTGCCCACATTTCTTCCATGAATTTGACAAATTGCAACTTATATTTTTGGTTAGGCATTATGCTATTTTGCTTTTTTCTTTTTAACATACATACTGACAGGCCAGACTGCTCATTTACAAGCCTGGAAACATTGAGAGCACAGTCACACTCACACAGTCTGACCTACTGTGACAATTCTTGATATAGCAGCACTGACCTACTGTACAAGGCAGCATTTTTTTTTAGAAACATGACAGAAAATCAAAACACAGCCTCCATCTCACTACTAGGAAGGCAGCATGATCTTCATAAAATGGTGCATAAGCACAATGTTCAACACAGCGTGACAGCTGCTTCACTTTCTCTATATAACTGGAAGGTTGAGGAACACAAATGTACTGTATGTGGCGTTTGCACAACAGCTTGTAAAGATGGCCTTGACGTTAGGCTTCATTAAAGTTTTATTCCTGCCCCATTACCAGTGCATTATGGCCAGCACTTGATGTTGCACAGGTGCCTCTGCTGCCAATTTATGTGTGATCTGAGCAGGGGAACAAGAGAGGCAATCAGGGAACAAGAGGTGACATTGCTTTTCATTAAACTCTATTGTTGATTTGTTAGACAAGTCTCCTTCTTAGCTTGTATTTCTCTGATTAAAATGAATGCAGCTTACAATGCCTCATTGTAAGCTCCATGAAATGTATGAAACGTTGTACGAAGGTCTCAATGAGCCGTTTCAAGGATTGAACTGTTTATTTTAATTAATGTATGTATTTATTTATTTTTCTTGGGCAGAATGATTGAACAACATCTTAAATAGGTGAAATCCTATGCATTTCAATTTTGAAGCCTAGTCAGGAGTGGCTCTGTAGTTAGGGCATTTGACTATTGCTCGGAAGGTCGTGGATTCAAACCCTAGCCTCAGTTGGCACCAATTTGCTGCTCTTGGACCTTTGGGCCACCCCCTTAACCCTCAATTGTTTAAATATAAAAAAATAAATCAATCAAAAGGGAGTTTAGATCAAATGTGCAGTAAGCCATCTGCCAAATGCTCAAATGTAAACAAAAAGTCCATGGAGCTCAGTCCAGATCTCAGAAAGAGGTTGGCAGATTTACACAAGTGAGACATGTCCTAGATTAATTCAAACAATTGTACATAATTACAGGTCATTGGGAGCCATATTGACATGGTCTGGAAGAAGACTCAAACTGTCTCTCTTAACTGAAAGGAAATTGGTTCTGATGGTTGGTTCAGGAATAACCCTGGACCCAACAAGACACAGGCCTTCCATGAACTTTAAAGATGCTGGAACACCAGTTCGCATGTCTAAAGGCAAGGATTTACATCACCACGGACAGCACCAGGGCTACTTCCAAGAAAGAAGTTTTATTAAAGATTGCAGATGACCACATGGACAAAAGGAGAAAAAGGCTTCTGCAGGAATGTTTAACAAGAGAAATGTTTGGAGGAGTAAAGATAAGGTATTCAACTCCTTGAATTGGAAGAATGATGTACCAGTGTTCAGCATGTTGGTGGTGGATTCATGCTTTGGGCCTGTTTTGCTGCCGGTGGATCTTGTCCCTTGCTCAAAGTGGATCAAGACAGATCTCAGAATTCTTTAACATGACTTCAAACCATCTACTAGCTAATTACGTATAGTGATCTATCTGAACAGTTAGCTTAAAGGCACATTTAAAGCTGGTTATGGAATGGGTAAATTCTGTTACAAATTGTGGACCATGATTATAGGACGGGTACATATGTGGCAGGAAATTCAACTCTACCAATTCACTCTGCTAAGAAAACTAGTGCAACCATAGAACCAGAATTGTGTACAGTATGTATAATTCTGACCCCTTGAACACCAAATTATCATGTGTTTTATTATTATTATTATTATTATTATTATTATTATTATTATTATTATTAAAGATGGATGTTGTATTATATATTTTTTTCTTTCTTTTTTTTCCCTCACACTCTGCATCAACTCAATTAGTTCAATTAATTAACAGATTTCTTTTTATTGATAACAGTCATTTGAGTAACATTCATGGGCATAACACTGTAGCAGTCTTGTGTAAAGTACTTGAACGTCATACTTGTGGAAAACGTACAGTATATAAGTATTTTACCAGAAAATTATTTTGGTAAGTTAAAGGTAATAATTATCAATATCTTTCTGATATTAACTGTATATTCCAACTGTAATGAAAGTTTTAAAAAGGACAGAAAAGAAAAACATGAACTGTGAATTTTAAAATATATATTATTTTAAAATATTTATTAAAATAATAAAATAATAAATAAAATAAATAATAATAAATAAATAAAAATGTATTAGTTAAAGGTATTAAATTATCAATATCTTACTGATATTAACTGTATATTCCAACTGTAATGGAAGTTTGAAAAAGGACAGAAAAGGAAAACATGAACTGTGAATTTTTTATTTACAGTTAAATAAAAAAATATTAAAATAATAAAATAATAAATAATAAATAACATAAAAATAAATAAATAATTTAAAATAAAGAATTATTTCACACTTTCCACAAGATAATCAAAATATATTGTTTGTAAATAAAAAATTCACAGTTCATGTTTTCACAGGCCATCACATTATCTAAATGTCTGAATAGGCTTATGATAATTAATATGTAGCTAACTATCTAATTAACTAACATCAAATAACATTGACATTGTTGCTCCCCTAAATCAATATTAATTTAACTTGAACAAGATGCTGCTTGATGCAGACCTCAAGGGTAATTTTCACAAAGCCCAAGCTCAAGAGGTGGTTTCCAAAAACCTCCAGGGTGTGTTTTTAATTGACTTAATCCGTTTGGAGCTGAAGTAGCTTATGAGCCACACCTCATTGGGAGTTACACCTCATTGGGAATGTTCCTTGAGCTTTCTCAGGAGATTCCATGCTGGTGGTTGGCAGACAAAGACATGGGCATTACATCACCACCTCAAACTGGTGCAGTATCATAAATGCTTAGGGGAAATGAAACAAGGTAGAAGTAGTCATGTTATTTAGGAAATGTAGTGGAGTAAAAGTGAAAGTTGCCAGAAATATAAATAAAGTAAAACACAGATACATGCAAATTCTATTTAATTACAGCAACAAAGTATTTCTACTTCATTTCATTACAAAACTGCACTGTTGATGATTAATGAATGAACAATCTGATAATCAAAAGATACAAATGCTCTGACAAAAAAAAGTACCAGATTCCTTAACTGATAAATAAAAAATCATTATGCATCTTTTACCGGCCTTGAAGATGGCATGACTTTTGAGCAAATGGGGGCTTGAGTAAATATCCCTGAAAGCATTAAATGATAATGGAAATTGTGTGCTGTGAAGTACTCTGGGTTTTTTCTGCGGTAATTCCGCACTGCATTAGGGGCTGAGGAGTCAGCACTTAGTCACATAGCCACACTTATCAGCATTCACTAAGCATTGGAAACACTAAGCACAAAAACACAAAAAACACACTCGCCCCTGCCGGTGAGGTTGGCGATTGGCCAACAGAAACATGTCAGATACATTCAGTATAATGTATATCTATATCAAAACATAGAGAAAAAGAGACAATGTGCTGACAAGCTGTGCTTGTGTGAGTACAGTATATGTGTTATCTCAGGAGTTGAATGTTTTTATTGTGGCACATAAATTGTGCAGTGGGTTGCACGTCCCACCCAAGCTGATGATTTTCCATACTAGAGAAGAACAACAAGCAGAAAGATGTAAATGCCAATTCTCTCATGTTAAAATAGCTAGAGATAACCATGGAGGAATCTGCTGAGGCATATCCTCAGCACTGAAACCTAAAGTAAATAAATAATGTGCTGACATAGAGAGAATGACATTCACTGGATAATGCCTTACCGATATAACTCGGCACGATCAGCACGATCCTACAGTACAAACCAGGCTGTAGTAGCTTGTTACGGTATAGTCTTATAATAATCCGTGTGTGCAAAATGGAAACAAGGGTCATAAACATGGTCATAAATATAAACAAACAAACTGAGTCCTCTGAGTCCATAACTTTAAAGATCTCATTCCTTAGTATCGTATGTGTCTTATCTGTACATTCACAAGCTGTGTTCAGTTAATGCCCACACGAAACATCAGAACATGCAAAAATGTGATCTGAATAACTTTGCCATAGTTGTTAGAGCCAGACAGGAGGGTTTGAGTATTTCAGAAAAGGCTGATCTGCAAAAAAAAAAAAACTTATAGGAATAGCCACACAGGTTTGAGTTAACAAGAAGGTATGGTAGCTTAGCTGACCACTGCTTGTACTTGTGGTGAGCAGAGAAGCAAAACCTCAGAAGGCAAAACATTACAAAGCTTGAGGTGGATGGGTTACAAAGGCGGACCATATGAAGTATGTCTACTTTTGGAGCAAACAAAGTAAACGAAAAGGTTTGTCAATATTGGGTAAAGCTGCATATTTAAAAATAAATAAATAAATAAATAAATAAATAAATAAATAAACAGCTAAAATAATTATGCTCGTTAAATGCCCATGTTAGGTGGGCAAGTACATAAATCCTGCACTTGAGTAAAAGTACAGGGCAAATATTACTCAAGTTAAAATAGAAGTCCTCGGTTAACATGTCCTCCATTTTCTTGTACTTGAGTAAAAGTACAAAAGTAATCACCTTCTTGTTGTTGTTCTTTCGGCTGCGCCCAGCAAGGGGTCTTTGTGTGCTTCAGCTTGGTACAGGCTTTATGCCGAGTGCCCTTCCTTATGCAACCCTGCCATTTTATCCAGGCTTGGGACAGGCACTTCATCCAGTGGCTGTGGTTTGGGCATTGGCTGGGAATTGAACCCAGGTCTTCTGTATGGAAGGCAAGAAACCTAACTGTCAGCCACCAATGCACTAGAAATAATCACCTTCAGGTATCAAAAGTAATCTCTCTCTCTCTCTCTCTCTCTCTCTCTCTCTCTCTCTCTCTCTCTCTCTCTCTGTTCTCTGTTTGCTTCCTGATTGTTATTATGCTGTTTCTGCCGCCACTGCCTGGAAAACATGATTTCAAACACGTTACGTTATTAGGAGYGTCTTGAAGGAACAGTAATTCAAGTAATTACCCTTAATCAACCATAGTCAGCAAGTGCCAAAATGCCCACTTTAAATACTTCTGTACAAACCACTGTCATTAGGAAAGACAACACCATGCAGAAATGTAGTTAAGTAAAAGTACAGATATTTGCTGTACTGTCGAACAGAGTGAAGGCAAAAATTATCCTCTAATAAAACTACTCAAGTAAAGTACAGATATGTGAAATATGTACAGTAACAAAGCAAATGTACTCAGTTACCTTCCACCTCTGCCTGTATGTAGAGTCTATAATATGTACCGAAAGTAATGCAAAAGTGGGCGTTCACATTGCACATGCTGGTGGAGTAACTCTTCCTCTATGTAAAGGTACTCCTCAACATAGTCTCCCTCACAAGCCATGTGTTTTACGATTCCTTTTTGAAAATCCCCTTTGTCGTAGTTGATGGTCTCCCACTGCGCTACAGAACGTTTACAGAGATTGCACCATTGACAAACAGCAACATGCACAGATGGATGAAGAAGTTTAAAGAAGGAGAAACCAGCAGTGAAGACAAACCACGCAGTGGGAGACCATCAACTGCGACAAAGAASATTTCAAAGAGGGAACGCCAGTGCTTATAGGCTAAATATTGTCTCCCTTGTAATGATCAGTGACTCTGCTGTAACTGGCCAATATCAGTCTCGTTATTAGATTTGATTTGATCCATATAACAAAAAATTGTATTCTGTAACAGAATCCCGCTGTAAGAAAAACTTCAATTTAGTTCATCAAAGTATCAGTCACAGGTCCTGATTAGTGTCTTTAAATGAATAACCATATTTTATTAAAGCTGCTAGAATGGTAATTTTAAAAAATGTCAACTCTGGACCTTGGGCAAACAATAAAGTCCTTGCATAGGCAATAATTACTCAGCCAAATGCTGGGACGGTGGGTTATAATGACAGCAGAATGAAGAGGAGCTGCAAAAATAATGACTTGCCAACATTTTCACTATGTGTGTACAGTACTGTAGGTGTGTGCGCAGTGTGTCATTGTGGTTGAGGCTTTTTAAATAAGTTGTTCATTGTAATCTGTTAAAGACCGAATCCAGTGCTAAAGACTTCCATCTACTTGCTGCTTCACATGACTTCAGATAGACACAGTGGCTCATTTAGCATGGGGAATATGTGCGAGCTGGGTAATGAAGCCGTAATATAGCTAATATTCTGGCTTGGCAAGATTGATGCTCCTAATACATAGATAGGCAGCTTATATTAATGGTTGCTGTTTAATACCATATACTGTACAATAACATGAAAAAACGGATTTGTTTTAACTACATGCAGATGTTTCTGAGTGTCATTTTGTATTAGATTAGATTAAATTCAACTTTATTGTCATTGCACATAGTTACAAGGCAACGAAATGCAGTTAGCATCTAACCAGAAGTGCAAGTTAGCAGTGCAATATAAACATATATACAGTACAGGTCTATAAAACTATATAAATGCAGGATAAAAATAAGGTCTATGTATAAATTGGAATTACAGAGAGAAAAAATATATATATAGCATATATATGAATATACAGTGTAAAGTGAGCAGAGATGGATAAATAAATGTACAGAATAATTGTAAATCTAGATGTCTAAATATAAATATATGAAATAAAGATATACAGAAATTATATATAGGTGAATGTACAGTATGTGCAATAGTATGAATATACATAGGAATAAATATGAGTAATTTAACAGCTGGATGGAAATGCAGAGAGTATACTGTATCTATACACAACTATATACATATATGAATATACATATATTGGTATACAGTCCATATGCAGACTATACAAATGAATGTASAGGGAATATTTACCGAGGTATTATACAGGAATGTTGGGTTATCAGTGATGGTGGTACTGTCCATGTAGTGTTCAACAAGGTAACCACTTTCCAGAGGGAAGGAGAGAAAACAGTTTATGTGCAGGGCGAGAGGTGTCCTTCACGATGCTACCAGCCCTACGCAGACACCTCCTCTTGGAGACTTCCTCAATGTCAAYGAAGTGGGATACCAATGATGCTCTGGGCGATTTTCATCACCCTTTGGATGAATTTATGGTCCGAGACAGAGCAGTTACCATACCAGACTGTAATACAGCTGGTTAGGATGCTCTCTATTACACAACTGTAGAAATTGTTCATTATGTCCTTAGATAGGAGATTCTTCCTSAGTAATATTAGGAAGAAGAGGCGCTGGGAAGCTTTCTTGAGGAGACTGGAGGTATTAGTGAACCAAGTCCTCAGAAATGTGTATCCCCAGGAACTTGAAGTTTTTAACACATTTGACCATTGTCCCGTTAATGTAGGCAGGGGAGTGTGTGTTACCTCTTCTCCTTCTAAAGTCCACAATGAGCTCCTGGTGATTGTCAGCACACAACTAGGCCAAGTGCTTTACCTCTGCCCTGTAGTTAGTCTCATCGTTGTCATTGATGAGGCCAATCACTGTCGTGTCATCTGCAAACTTAATTATGGTATTCGAACCATACATAGGGCTGCAGTCATGTGTACAGTGAAAACAGGAAGGGGCTCAGTACACAGCCTTGTGGAACACCAGTGTTTAGGATGATGGTTGAGGAGAGAATATTATTGGATTTAACATTCAATTATATGAATTGTATGAGKCTTTGAATTGGGTGGCTTAGTGGTTAGCACTGTTGCCTTGCACCGCCAGGGTCTGGGTCGATTCTCACCTCGGGTTTGTGTGCATGGAGTTTGCATGGTCTTCCCGTGCTTGGTGGGTTTCCTCCAGGTACTCTGGTTTCCCATCTAGATTGCTCCTAAATTGCCCGTAGTGTGTGTGTGTTTGTGCTTCCTCTGTTCTTCCTCTGTTGGAGTAGCACCCTGTCTAGAGTGTACACCGCCTCTTACCCTAAGCCTCCTGGGATAGGCTCTAGGCCCCCCGTCATTCTGTGTACAGGATAAAGTGGTAAAAGCACAAAGCATTGCATATTATTATTATTGTTGTTATTATTATTGACTTCTAGTTATTGAGAAGGAAGAAAATGGAGCATGACTAGGCAATAAAACAAATAAGTTGAATTTATACAGTAGGGCTGATGTAAGCAGCTCCAACTCCCCAGAATTGTCTATAATGAATGAATGTTTCAGGAAATAGCGAGCATCCCCAGGAGAAAGTATTTTCCTCAYGCACCCCTTCCCCCTTCCGTACCCAACTTTAATCAGTCAGTGTCATTGCTTTGCATACACCATCTGACTGTGAGARAGTGTCGCGTTAAGCCACAAACAATAGCTGATTGGGGGTTTCAAATACACCATTATACTGTATATTATCAGCTACCTGCTGATAAGCAGCCAAATCCCATTGCATTTGCTGGGATAAGGCAAAACAGATGTGTGATGTCTTATTCATGGGCCGCCATGCTGTATTGTGTTGAACGTTCTGGTGATGGATCTGAATAGGGGGAAAGGAGCGATAATGCAGACATATGAATTAAAGAGAGCTTTGAGCAGAAAGAGAAGCTCCTGACAAATTGGCTGTTAACTTGATACACACTTGGTTTCCGAGCAGCAGGGCCTGGAGTCTGACAGTCGCAGTGGCGACAGAGGGATTGCGCTAACGACTCTGAGTGTTCCAGTAAACGTTATTGGTCGGATGCTAGGGCCATCAGTCTTGTGCATCCGCACAAACACACCAACATGCACAAACTATAGCATACAAATAAAGATTCAGGCACTCGTATTTGTGTGCGTGGCTGTGTAAGTATTAGTGTGCGTCAATCAAGAAAGTGAAGACTTAGACCCCACCCCTCACACACACACACACACACACACGTCAATTATTTCATTGTCTTAAAACCTGCAGGAAACTGTTCAAACTCACATGTGTAATCAATGAACTACATCTTTGTGCTATGATGCTTGAGCAAGAGCTGCTCTCTACGCTTGAACCTTTTATATTAATGTTGTTTAAGCAGAGGAGCATGGAAACTGGGGAGAATCAAAATGCCATCCTACAGAGAAGTGAGTGTTTCATTAATAAATAAAGGGCATTCAGGCAGGATTGTGAAATTTTTATTRAAGGTTTGATTATAATTATGCATCATAGTTTGATTAAATACTAGCTTGTGATAAWAACTGATTTTAAATGGTATGTTATCAGGGATTTATTGATTATTTGTGAAAAACACAGCAAGTAGAACCCGAACTGGTACTTTCTTACTTTCCTTACTTCCTTCCTGATTTTATTGTATTTTTCATGTTATATGCATATAAATGATGGATATTTTCTCCCTAATTTAGTCATGTCCAATTCATCTTTTCAATGGCCGCATCTTTTCAAACTGCTCGCTCACACATCRTTGGGGAGCGGCGTAACACACTCGGAGGACGGCGCTATCCGCTCCTTCCGCTYGCGTGAGCTCACAGACGCCCGTGATTGGCTGTAGAGCCGTGACTAATGTGGGAGCACTAAGTACCTCTCATCCCTCCCCTCTGAGAGAGCTCGGCCAATCAGCTCTCTCTAGACCTCCGGCTGCGAGAGGTTACAGCACCACCMGGGAATCGAACTAGCTCCAGGGCTCTCCGGATGATAGGGGGAGCACTTTACCACTGTGCCACTTGGAGGCCAGGTTTATGTCTTTTCATGTGAAATCTATATTGGCCAAGTTTTATCAGAATGACAATTAAGATCAATTTGAAAAAAGTTACGGACACTATGGACATAAAAGTTCATGAAATTGTACTGTATTTCACAAACAGGTTTCTTTTCATCTGATAAAAATATAAATGTTTATGCATATTTACAAAAAAATGAAGCATGAATCGATAGATAAGAAGTGTTAAGAATGATGAATTATGGTGTTCTATGATSCTGACTGAAAATTAACTTTTTCACCTAGGTGAGACCTTTACCATGTTTTGGCCATTACTTATCTTTTTTGTTTGCCCTTTTTTGTTCTTTATCGTATTCAGTAATTTGTTCACTAGTGCTCCTTCCATAATTCATAGCTCCATAGCAACAACTAGTGATATAAACGGCAATCTTATTAATGCTATCTTTATCGCTGCTGAGGTGTCTCGCCACCAAAAATGACAAATCCTTCATATCTTGTGGAGGAAGTCTCAGTACCTGTGGAGAAGCAATAAAACTTTTTCAGTGCCAGTCAGCCGGCTTGCAGACGCACTTTGCTTCTACAGATGATGTAAAAAAATAAATAAATAAAGACATTTTATCATTTTTATTGAAAATAACCTCTAGAATAAAAATGGCATATAATTACCTCTTTCTCAGTCACTCTGGTGAGCTTTTGTCCATCTTTACAGAGAAGGGAGAATTGAAGCGTGGAATAAACCCTTCATCTAAATTCTAAGAGCCAGAGTCATTCTTATTGCCTCAAGTGACTGTAAACAGCACAACAAGACTGTACTTGAGCTGAAAGATGAGGGGGAGTAATGAGAAATGTGCTGAATGAGAGCTGAAAGTGTGGATGAAGGGGCAGTTAGAGACATTGTACTGTCCTATAAAAATAAATAAAGTGTCCAATAAAATACAAAGAGATAACTAAATATTAAAAGAGACTTGTGTATCGAAGTGATTCGTACAAAATAACTAGCCTTAGACATTTCTTTTATTCCAGACTATAGGATTAACTTACCTGTGTATTTCTTTCCCCACTAAAAATTAACTCTCATATCCTGGTTAGATGGGTAGAGAAGATGGTTCTCCTATTGCCCTAGACCGGTCTCCATTGATTCCCTAGAAAATATATGGTATATCCTGTCTATCAGAGTGAGTCAAATCAAGAGCTTTATTTTTCTATTTTGCTTTGTTCATTGCAAAAAGGTATCAAAAAACTATGACGCCATGAAACATGAAAGAAATAAGTACAGTGGAACCTCGGTTTGCGAGTAACGCGGTTTGCGAGATGAGCAAAGATTTTTAATAAATTTTGACTTGGAAAACGAATAAGTCTTGGTTTACGAGTACCGAGTATCATGTAGCACGCATGTGCTTCTTGTTTTGACATGGCGTCACTTTATCACAACTGAGCCAATGGTTTTTCTCTCTCTTGCGCTGCGGAATTCTCTCTTAGTGCTCGTCTCTCACTGGTATAATCAACATCTTTGCTCACGTGTACTGTTTACCATAACACTGTGACCATGCGTGTGCGCGTAAAACATCTTTTATTTTGTGTCTGTATGTGTGTGTGTGTGTACAGCGTGCATCTACTGTTTATTATAATACACGTGAGTGCGCGCATGTAAAGCAAAAGATCCGTTTTCTCTCTCTCTCTCTCTGTATCAGCCTGCAAGTTGAGTGTGTATTTTTACTTTATATTTTATATGACTTTTTTWATGTATTTATGTGGAACGAATAATTTGAGTTTCCATTATTTCATATGGGAAAATACAATTTGGTTTACGAGTGTTTAGTTATATGAGTCTGTTTCCGGAAYGAATTATGTTCGTAATCCAAGGTTCCACTGTACATACTGTAGAATGGAAACGTAAGTCCTGTTATTGCGATATTTTGGAAAACCCAGGGTGCCTCATATACYTCCAGGTCTTTTAAACTGTACTTGAACCAATCTTTCAGGACAAAGATTTTGGTATTGTTACTGTATAAACTTTACTTCCTAACATACCTTGTTTAACCTTTTGCCATAATTCATAGTTTAGTTGGTTTCTGATTATTTCCTTGTTTTATACCAGAAGGTACTTTATACGTTTCCATTTGTTCCTGATAAGTCTCATTATTATTATTTAAGTACAGTACCATGATTTTCTTTGCTCTTTGTCTTGTGCTGATTGTCTTGGCATGCCTCATGTTGAGGCTAGAGTGGTACAGTATGCTGTGTGTCATCTAAAAGCTCATGTAGGTTCCTAGTTTACAGCCTAGACTTGTTTTTGTTTAATTAAATATAAATATATGAATATTTTCCCCCTATAATAAGGTTTTACCTGCACATGCACCTTTTCGCCCTTACATGACAGGACACTTAGGCCTTTTTGCGATGTAGCAGGTGAGCAAGTGAAGGAACTCAGTAGCCAGGTATTGCTGTG
>QMIH01002609.1:43837-55137 GCA_003987875.1 Clarias batrachus | reverse complement strand
TATTTATAATGATGAAACAAAAATCTATAATTTCTGTTCTTGTTTTCCCAGAGCCATGTCAATGTAGTCCAGGTCCTCCAGGTCCTCAAGGTCCCCCAGGTCATCGAGGGCTTATAGGTCATCCAGGTCCTCAAGGTCATCGAGGGCTTGTAGGTCATCCAGGTCTTCCAGGTCCTCCAGGTCCTCGTGGTTCTCCAGGTCCTATAGGTCCTCCAGGTATGGCTGGGCAATATTGAAATATAGTGTTTTCATTTGCTAATGCATACAGATGTGTAAGGATTTTCTGATGAAGCAGTATGCATGAGTACATTTGATGAGGAGGACTATAATTAGGAAATAGTTAATTCTTTTAACAATGTGGGTAGAAAACAAAGGAGCAGTTCCGCAGACTGCTATCCTGCAGACAGAGGCGTGGCTACTCAGATGCCACCATAATGCCACCATAAGGCAATCAGTCTGGACATGTTGCATCTGGCAGCATGTCTATTTAAGGGTCCTGATACCTCTGCAGTTCGTGTGATCATTTAGGTAGCACCGGTAAAATATCAGGGCCAAAGAACGAGACAAACACAAAGTGGGTAAAACCGGCAAAAGACCCAGTCTCAGTCTTCCAATGCAGCCAGAATTATTGAGTGAGAGAGAGCAGCACGCCTCAGACTAGCGTGAGAGCTCAGTTTCAGTTTACAGTGCAAAGCACAAATAATTCACATTATACAGTCGAGTTTCATACCCGGGCCACCAGTTCACGGTGGATTGATGCGGCCAGATGGTACTCAACCGGAATAATGGTTTTACCGCCTCGTTTCACGGCCATGGGTTTGGCTTTACCACTAAATGGCGCTATATAACTATAGACCAAAGCCTCAGGCATTAGTTTATTCTCTCAAAGATTAATGAGCTGCAGCTCCTTTAGAGCTACACGTAGTAGCGGATAAAATCAAGTGAAACATTGTAGTTAAAGTTAGGATCGAATTTAAACAAAGTAATCGTTAACACAGTGAGCATTTAGATTTTATCATGTGTAATTAGAAAAGCTACGTGTGTAGGATTTTGTGTCATCTCATACTTTGTGTTCCTTAAATTTGTAGTAGATTTATTAACTGAAATAAATGAAACCAAAATTCAAGCATTGTTTTTTTTTTTTTTGCATTATTATAAGAATAGGCTGTTATGAACATCATAATTTTCCTTAATAAATAATGAAAATGTTTTAATAAATTACATTTTTACATCCCAGTAGCACCCCTGTTGTGCTGTACCACTGCCAGCAATGCTTGAAACAGTAAATGAATTAACAATTACAGTACCAAAATTACAGTACAAATTTTGAATTTAAATTAAATATAGGTGTTTCTTATTTGCAACAAATTTAATCAAAGTAAATGTTAACAGAGAGAGCCTTTATTTTTTATCATGTGTAACACTCGCCTAGCCAGAAAACTGGTGTGCATCAGAAAAAGCGGGTGTGCCACAGTTATTGTCAGATTAATGTGCAGAAACTATATAATAAAACTATATAAGCTACATAGCCTTTATAAGACTCGACTTTTATTTAACTACACTTAAAATGATGACAAAACATTATGATTTTGTAAAATAATGAAAGCAAACGGTGCACTTTTTTATTGATTTCAGTAAATTTGAGTGTGTCAGAAAATGAACTGAAACTCTGTGTATATTTGCCTCACGGATGTGGAAAAAATATATACTTATAGAAAGTGAAACGTCTGCTTTTACATAAACTATGGAAAACAAATTTCAGATTATGTAATTCGTATGACACGTGAATTATAGATGCACCCATTGCTGTGGAGATGACATGATGACATGATTACATTCATCACTACAGACAAAAACAAACAAATCACTAATTCATCAATGCATTATTAAAATGCTCAAAGGCAGTCCGTGTGCTGTTTTCTCCAACCCATTCATAATCATTAGTCTACTTCTGCCGGTGCTCTCTGGAAAGCATTTTTATTTAGATAATAGAGAGAGAGACATAAAGAGAGAATGAGAAGATGAGCGTGGGAGCATTCACACCTTTAAAAATGGATGCAAGAGGAGACAGGAAGATAGCAGCAGCGAAGATTTAACACGTTAATATCAGATCTATGAGAAAGAGAGCAAGAGAATAGAAATAACCCCTTTTTTATATAAAATAATTCTAACACCATGTAAAGCAGCTACATTTATATGAAAAAAATTGTTTAAATGTATGTATCATAAGCTATTGATCGTTTATTTATGTACACAACTCTGCTCATAGTATAGTATATAGTGTAATATATAGTTCTAACATATCAGATATACAAACCGAACAGACGGTGCGTACTGAATATTTAACCTAAACTGAAGGCATAGATTAATAAACCGAGATGCGKGTTTCTTAGCCCCACCCCCCTTAAAACTGCGGATTCAGAGAAAGGCTCGTCCTCGAGAGGTTGTGTGGGACCACTGAGCTTCTGCAAATTCCAAAATTGACACTGTTGACATTTTTTAATCACTGGAATGGAAGAGATGGAAAGTGTCCTTATCATAACATGTGTTGTATTGTTTTTAATTATTCTATACAAAACCCATGATTTTTAATGCTATTTTACAAATGGAAAATACAAATGGAATAATTTTATTTGTTTTAATTTTTTTATAAAATCTAAAATGAAAACAATATATAAAAATACCAAAGAAGATTAATAAATATTATAATATAATTAAAAAATATATAATACAATATGTAATGATAAGGAAAATCCCAATTTCTTCCATCCCAGGGATTAAAAACGGTTACAATGTCAATTTTAGAATCTAGAATCAAGAAGATTTAAAATTTTAATAGATTTAAAAAGAGGCCTGAAGCATTGCAGGTCTTCAGAAGAGCCTTAGATCCAAGGGAGTCTTAAAGTGGGGAGGGGTGCATTTTAGGGCGTTTTCACACTGGTAATGATCTGTTCCGTTCTGTACCCGAGCATGATTTCTCCCCCTCCCCAATCCCCCCTCAGGGCTGCGTTCACACTGTAATAGTGATTGTGATCCCGGGGACACTTGCGTGTTTACACAACCGGAAACAGTAGGTGGCGGTAGAGAGATAGTTGGTTTGTTTTTCGCCGGAAAAAAACTAAGAAAAAAGAAGAAACACTACTCGGGTCATGAACTTTGAGACACCTGTTAATGCTCCGTGTGGATGTTTTTATTTTTATGACAAAAACAACGGCACTGTAAACATGCCTATTGATGCGAGTAAATGTCATTTGTTACTTTGCACCTCTGAATATTATTTAGTACAACAAAATTCCTCCGTGCTCTGGAAAACTTGCGTGTGGTTGAGTGCTGATTAGACTATGTAGAAAATTAAAGAAGATCATGATGGCGGCTCAACACCCCAAGCCCAAACCTAATTTAAATTAAATGAACAAATATTATACAGTAAGTAAACAACAATAGCCCAGTATTAATGAAGCATTTTTATTTAGACTATAAAAATAATCCTGCATCTATTTTTAGGCATGCCAGCTGCCACTTTTTATTTAGAAGTTTTTAATACAAATCTTATAATGCCCACATTACTTACATCAAATAATTTAGATTAATTATTTTTACATTGTCTCTTTTTTACCCAACATACATATCTGATCTGCATGTCACAGTTAAACATTATTTCTGCAAAATCATACCTTAATAATAAACAGGAAATATATTATTATTGTGCAGAAAATATACAAATAAGAAAATATATGGCCCCTCTTGTTAATGGTTATTTCCAGATTCACCAGCGATGCACATGTTTAGGGCAGGAAAACCTCATATAACTGCCTGAGAGTACTAAAGCCTCAATTTCTCCTAATGCCCTGGTGATTAAGCATGCTAACCCAACAAATAACAGGAACAAGGAGACTTCTGGTAAAGCAACAAAGCACAATAAGCAATAACTTTTTAACAAAGTTATATATATATAACAGAGTATGCATGGTGTGTGTACTGACAGATATGCCCCATATGATGCATGCATTTGGATGGCGTGTGTATGTAGCCATATGTATTTAAATGCTGTGTGTACAGATGTTTTTTTTCCAGTGGAAGGCCGCAATTCGTCTTGCAGAGTGCTGCCAGGTCCCGCAAGCAACATTTTAGAATTTAAATAAATGTGTTGTGCTTCACAGAATATCTTCCAGATGGCACATGGAAGGATTTTATCTAAAAGTTAGACCAATTACAACAAAGAATTGTGTATAATAAGTTAGTCTAAAACAATATTGCTTCCAATGCTGAAGCAAACATGAATTGTACTTTGTTTTACAATAGAGCTTTCATGACGAATGTGTGTATATATGTGCTTTAAATTATGTTCATAATGAAATGAGAGGTCCTAAATTGTGCTTTAAAATGCATAAAAAAGTTTATTTATTTTTTGTAATGTCTTACTAGGGACAAAACAATGAAAGACATGGCAATGCCTCAGTTTAAATCGTCTTATATAGTCTTAATAGCTGGGATGTGGTATAGAGATCCCCAGACATGAATCCCATTGAGATGATGTGGCAAGATCTGAAAGAATAAATTATGTATTCCTTTCAGCTGTGTGCTTCTCCCCACACATCTGACCCTTGTTCTAGTCACAATGAGCCACACTCATTCATGCACCCACTGCCACCAATACATTTTGTTGACATATTCCCTTGAGATTCAAGTCAGTTAGTCTCTCTGTTTGTTCAGGTATTCTGAGCCAAATATCTAAATGCTTGCTTCCGTTGAAAAAATGTAAATAAATAAATAAATAAATAAATAAAATAAAATAAAATAAAATAAATACAATTAAAAGTAAATATGGCCAATTGTTTTGGTTTACTTTATGTGTGATGTCTGAGGTCTTTTCTCTTCAGGAACATGTGGACAGAACAGGATTGCTGATGAATGTCAGGACTATGACAGAAAGCCGAAAGATGAGGTTGGTGTACATGTACCAGTTATTACAGATTTACTTTAACTTAAGAGCTTTAGTTGTGTTTGCGATATATAACCGCTAACACACATTACTTACACATGGGTTTTATTGAACAGTGAGTTGCAGGAAAATATCTTCTGCTGTTTCCATCAGTACAACACATGATGTAAAGAAMGCTCAAATTTTTGCTGTCTTTCCTGGATTAAATGTTGTTATATGTATAATTTTCCTGTTGTCTTTCCACAGACTGGTCTTGTCACTTTCTGCACTCCATAACACATGAGCAGTACAGGTCTAACAGAGTAACACTGCAAAGAACATTATGCATTACAACAACCTTRCATTATGACAAAAGTAATCAACAATAAACAAAAACACATATTAGATACACACCATGGACAAGMACATTGTTGTCTATATTGACTTTTTTGTGTTTTACAATGACATAYCTTTACACACAATAAGTGTTTTKTTCTGCGTTGTCCCTGTTAGTTAAATAAATACTAATGGAAAAGTTGCAGGTTTAATACTGTGATTATGTGTCATTGTATGTCTTATGCATATTATTCTTATTCTTATGATAAAAAATTATGTGACATTGATGTTAAATTTAAAGTCACTTTACTATAAGTAAAACAATTAAAAGAAGGATTGTTGAGTGTTTTTTCATAGGATGRTACAATTAATGTATTCATGTATACAATTCATGGAGGACCACGGCATTATGGCAGTTAATGGGTGAAGAGGTTCTGGCTAGACTGCCACTCCATTAAGGCTCCACATACTTCAGCAGCAGACAACTGCAGATCACACTGTGCTGCACAGAAGCTGTTGCAGCTTCTCAAAGCTCAGGACAAAATGTTTGAACAATATATAGGTATACAGAAGGGTATTCAATTGAATTTTCATTTCTATTAAATTTTATTAACATAGTGCTTTTAACCATAGTCAATGTTGCAAAATCTTGGGGAAATCAAAATGAAAAAGGCTATAAAGGCTAGGATTGAGTTGGTGGAAAATGTGACACCCAAATTCCCTAAGGCCTGTGTTACACTTTTAAGAATAAGACTGTGCTTGTCTTTTGGGAACACATATTTATTTCTGTAAAATAGTTATATACTCATTATCAGCTTATCACAAGCTGAAAGCTTACACTCTACTAGCGTCCACTCCCAATTCTCATCCTAGTGTACCAATTAGGGTGCCTCTGCTGGTAGTTGATTGTTACAGGAACAGCACTCTCAAAGAAACATCCACAGTATTATCAGTCAATAGCATAGTACAGTGGAACCTTGGATTATGAGCATAATCCGGAAGCGGGCTCGTATTCCAAAACACTAATTTTCCCATAAGAAATAATGGATACTCAAATTATTTGTTCCACAGCCCAAAAAAATAAATACACATATAAATAATTAATACAATATATAAAGTAAAAATAAAACAAATTAACCTCCACTTTAACTTAAAAAAAGTAAAAACAAATCCCGACAGATAAGTGTTACCGTTTATACACGCAGGCGGTGTGTGTGTGTGTGTGTGTGTGTGTGTGTGTGTGTGTGTGTGTGTGTGTGTGTGTGTGTGTGTGTGTGTGTGTGTGTGTGTGTGTGTGAACTGCTACAGTGTCAAATTACGAGCACACACACATAATGACTAACAACAGGCTGATACAGAGAGGGAGAGAGAAAATACATCTTTAACCTGTCTAATGAGATTTCCTTTTGCTTTATATGCGCGTACACAAATGTGATAATGAACAGTAAACGCGCACTGTACACACATGCTTACAAACACAAAATAAAAGATGTTTTATGCGCACACACGTGGTCATAGTGTTATAATAAACAGTACACACTCGCACGGATGTTGATTATCGTCAGTGAGAGACTAAGACCCAGCAGGGGAGACGATTACCCACAAATCCGCAGCGCAAGAGAGAGAGAGAAACCATTGGCTCAGTTGTGATCACATGACGCTCGGCGTCAAAACAAAAAGTGCATGCGTGATACATGATACACATACATGAACCAAGACTTGCTCGTTTTTCAAGTCAAAATGTATTAAAAATCTTTGCTTTTCTTGCGGAACACTCACAAAGCATATTACCCGCAAGCCGAGGTTCCACTGTAGTTTCCAAAGGTTACTTAGCTTGAAAAATTTTTATAGGGGCAGTAAAAAAAAATTCTTTTAGATGTACATAACCTTACAGAGCTACACTCTCCTCTACAAAAAATAAATGTAATTAGAATAAAACTTTTTTGTTTTTTACAAACCCAATTCCAAAAAAGTTGGGACACTGTACAAATTGTGAATAAAAACAGAATGCAATCATGTTGAAGTTTCAAATTTACTCAGAAATTCACCCCCTTAAAGCTTCCAAGAATTCCTGCCTTGCACCAACAAAGTTAGTACCCTGATCAGAATGAAGTTGTCGAGCGTTTCTACGTAGGGCGATGAAGGCATGAAAAGCATTAATAAAGGCGTCAGTCAGTTCTATGTGTACTGCACAAGAACACAAACATGTGAATAGGAGACCATACCGTTTCAGCTCCTTTCCTTGATGTAGAATGGGCCGAAACAGTCCATCCCACAGTAAGTAAAGGGAGGAGTTGTCTCCATGCGTTCACGTGGTAAGTCTGCCATTTTTTGATTTTCCGTAGGCCTTCTAAACTTTCTGCACTTAATACACTTATGAATGTAGGATGATACAGACTACTTCCAGATGTATCCATTATGCCATTGGATCATAACTCATTAAGTATTATTCCACGTCCTTGGTCATGCATCCGTTGATAATAGTCCTCGATCAACAACTTTGACATTAGTGAGGTCTTTGGTAAAATTGTTGCATGCTTGATGTTTGGGTGTAACGCAGCATGCTTCAGACGATCCCGCAATCTGAGGATGCCTTGCTCATCCAAGAACAGATTCAGTCTGTGCAACTTATTAATGTTATCCTTAGTTGTTACTTCATCCTTTCATAGTAAACTTTGCATTTCCTCAGGGAAAGATCCCCTTTGGACAATTCCTATGATGGCAAGTTCTGCATCCTTCCTCTCTTGGAAACTAGTGGCTTCATTGGTTATCGATGTCTAGCATTTAAGCTCTTTAATGCATCTCATGAGTCAGGCAGTGTCCTTTACTATTCTCGTCCAGTTGGAGAACTTTAAAAAGCGATTAATCCTTAAATCTTCAKTTGTTGAAGTCTTGTATACAAAGGACTTATGGACTTATGGGTCTTCAACTTCAATGTGTCCCACCTTARTATCACCACTGGGAAGCTCATCACACCAGAGGAAGGCTGGACCAGTAAACCAGTTTGAGGCTGTAAGCTCCTTTGCCTTAAGGCCCCTTGATGCATGATCTGCAGGATTTTTTCCAGATATCTCCATTGATTTGGTTTTGTACTTTCTTTGATATGCTGAATGCGGTTTGCCACAAATATGTGAAATCGTCTAGTGTCATTGTTGACATATTCCAAGGCAACATTTGAGCCTGTCCAGAAGAACTCCTGGGCATCTATTTCCAGCTCCTTTTTAAGCAGATTACTTGTACAGAATGCAACCGATAGACACCATGATGTGGGATATGCTGAGAACTCGAGTCTTTCAGGGGAGAAACTCTGGCCTTGCCCATAACTAAAGCAGTGATTTCCTTTTTTTCCTGTAAAAACAATGTTTACGTTAGGGGAGAGGCTAATTCCACACACACACAGCACATGTCAAGATTTATTGTTACTTTATCTTTAAAGGTAAAGTGCAGGTTAATTTGTTTTATTTTTACTTATTTTTTAAATATTTTTTTATGTTTTTATTTTTTTGGCCTCTGGAATTAATCATTTAAATTTCCATTATTTCTTATGGGAAAATACAATTTGGTTTACAGGGTCCTGTACCACCATGAGCTGAAAGGTTACCGGCGTAAGTCGGGCACACAGAACAAAGGGACCTACAGTCTACAGTATGCAAGAGGGAATCATTAGGAAAAGTTCTCCCTACCTTTATTACACCCCCCATGCGTRTAGATTGACTAGTGTTTGAAATCATACGCCAGGCACTAACAACTAGACAGGAAATCCTCCAAAACAAGATTATGATAATGAGCATGGAACACAAAGTGAAGCGACGGATTTAAATAAGGGACCTTTGTTTACCTTTCCAGTAAYGAACAACAAGGACTGAAGAGGCACCAGCTCACTATTATGAAATTTATTCTTTATTTTGTTTTACACTGTATTATTGTGTGTGAGTTCAGTCAGCACAGTATGCATCCACACCTTATTACAAAAACYACTTTCAAACCACTAGAGGTGTGATTTCTGAGTTCTTGTGTTTTTAGGAACAAGATGTGGAGAGAGTGAGATTACTGAAGGACGTCTGGACTGTAAGAGAAAGCAGAGAAAGCACATGTCAAATAACAATTATGATAGATTTGTTTTATTTTTTAGAGCTTTGGTTGTGTTTGTGATACACTGCAGGTAAGACACATGAACACATGATTTCATTGAACACTGAGTTATAGTAAGTGAGTTAAGTATCTTCTGCTGCTTCTATCGGAACATCACATGGTGTAGAAAAAGAAATCAGACTCAAAGATTTTTGTCGTCTTTACAGGATTTTATTTGCTTCTTAGAATCAACACCAGCAGCCACAGTGCTGTCACTGTTCATGTGTTATGTGTATCATTTTCCTGTTCTGTCTTTTCTTCTGTACTCCATAACACATGAACACAGCTGGAGCAGCACAKGTCCAGATTAACACTGGAGAGAAAAAAATATATTTAGTGAATATGAATATTATAATAAACTAATCTAATATTAAAGTAATATTCTCAGATATTATAGAATAATAATGAATAATGATGGTAGTGCTCATTTTTTCTTCTCTGGGCAAACTTTTTTATGGATGCCCTAAAAATTAGAAAGGGAATTTATCAGAGAAAATGACTTTATCCCAGTCCTGAGCAATCAAATCCCTGAACCATTTTCTAAAATATCAGTCTGTCTTTGATGTTTTTCCTGGGTTAAGTGGTTTCTTTGCTGCCCTGTAACCAGGCCAAAAGTCTCCAAAAGTCTTCACCTCACTGTGCTTGAAGGAACACTCATACTTGCCTATAGTCACTCCTGAGCAAACTCTGCACTAGTTGTGCCCCAATCCCTCAGCTGAATCAACTTTAGGAGACAGTCCTGGTCCTGGACTTTCTTCGGAGCCCTGCAGTTCTACTAGTAGCAACGTCCTTGCCTGTGAATCCCTTTNATTTAATCAGCATGACAGAGTGATCTCTAGCTTTGTCCTCGTCAACAACTAGGGAATCACTGACATGATGTCAACTGGTCTATTTGTGGCAGGACTGAAATGCCGTGGAAGGAAGGAAGTACTTCTGGTCTCTTTATAGCATTCTGGAGTATATGCAAATTGCCATAAACATATAAATCAGCAGAATATTCGTGTCAGTCTTAAACTCTTAAATTTTATTCCACGTCTGTATATGTCATCTTATATTTTATGTGCTCTGATCTTACTGTAAAAATGACCATATATATTTGTTTCCTGCCAGGCCTGCAGAAGACATCCTCATTCATAGTATGAATATTTTTTTTCTTCATTTTGCTGTTTCACTGAGTTCCTGAACACACATGTCTCGTATTTCATAAGATCCCATTTAAATCTGTTTTCTCTCGTTAATAGTTTGTTTGCATTTCTTTCTTTAAAAACATTTTCTGTAGGTCAATCTCTAATAAATTATAGTAATAATTACAATTGAACACCTGATTATTTTTTTCACTAAGTGTTCCTCAGCAGACACACAGTGTAAATCTGTCTTTAAACTACTTCCTGTAAGTCGAGGAGAACTCACATGCCAGTGAATATACATACTGATGAGCATTACAGCTTTCTGCCAAACACCAGAAACACACTAAAAACCTAACATAAAAAATATATGAATAATAATTAGTATGGCATATACAATATAAATGAGGTCATGAAAAGTATGATGAAAGAGATTCTCAAAAAGAGCAATGACGCAGTGGATGTTGAGGTTTCCTGAGAAACAAACTATTTAAAGAGACAGACAGACAGTGTGTCAGTGTGTGTGTTCCCCTTCGAGACATTGCTGTGTGTGCGAATAGTAGACTCAGTAATGATGAAGTGYTTGTATCTTGTGTCTGTTGTGTTTCACGTGGCTGCAGGTGAGTGAAGTTATTTTCTGTTTTCTATTACAGAAAGGAGAGAGAATATTAGCCAGTAAGCGTTTGATAAAATATTAGACAGTTSTTAGTTTAGCTGTTTTGTGTTTAGTTCATGTGCTTTTGTGTTTCAAGACCAGCGAGTACTTTTAGTACTGTCTTTAGACAGCT
>QMIH01002608.1:55340-70464 GCA_003987875.1 Clarias batrachus | reverse complement strand
CGTGTGTGTGTGTGTGTGTTCGTTCGTTCGTTCGTGTGTGTTCGTTCGTTCGTTCGTGTGTGTTCGTTCGTTCGTTCGTGTGTGTTCGTTCGTGTGTGTTCGTTCGTGTGTGTTCGTTCGTGTGTGTTCGTTCGTGTGTGTTCGTTCGTGTGTGTTCGTTCGTGTGTGTGTTCACGTGTGTTATAAGGAAATGTTTTTGCAGATAATCGCTATCTCTGAAAATTAAGTGAAGATCCAGAAAGAAAGAAAGTGAAACAGCGACGTCCTTTTCTTTCTTTCTTTAGTTATAAACCTGAGTTTACAGTTTACTCGCCGCTCTTTGGGATCTTTGAACAGAATCTGTAAGTTCGCCAGGCAGTGTTGAGGATTCAACACAAATGATTAAAACACAATAAAGCAAATTAATGGAGGAAGGGAGAAAGGAGAGCGATTACAAAAACCTAGATAGAGTAAGACGTGTGTAAGTCTGAGACTGAGGTCATTAAATATAAACCACAGGTTGTGTGTGTGAGATGAGAAGTAAATGCAGTAAAGGTTTTAGGTGTTTCATGAATCTTTATTTATAAATAATAAAAAAAATCTCCAGTATGATTCATGATGTGCACGCGGCTTTACATAAACCAATAAAAACAACACTGAGTGGGTCACATGACTCTGACAAACACAAGGCCTCTGCAGTCACGTGACTCTCAGGGACGCGACACGTCTCGAAGCAAGGAACGTTATCGGAACGTTCAGTCTGGAAATCTGGTTTGAAATTATACATGACATCTCACACACACACACACACACACACACACACACACACACACACACATATATACAGTGTCAGCCAAAAAAATTATACACACTTTAAGAAAACTTGTATGATGTATATTATATTAATATAATATTAATGCTATAATGTATATTAATATATAACCTATAGCAATTAATTTAGTATCCAAGTATTTATACAATTTTTTTCTTTTCCTGGAGTGTGTATACATTTTTTTTGGCTGACTGTGTGTGTGTTTATATATGTTTGTGTAACACATTTGTCATGGATATTTCTGTGTGTGTGTGTGTGCAGTTGAAGTGGTGCGCGTGGATCGCAGTGTACTGCTCCTTCATCAGTTTTGCAAACTCTCGCAGCTCGGAGGACACCAAGCAGATGATGAGCAGCTTCATGTGAGTACACAGCTGTGTGTGTGTGTGTGTGTGTGTGTGTGTGTGTGAGAGTGCTGGTGAAACCTGCTAGGGCGCCCTCTAGTGCCTGTTGCTAAAAACTGGTTTCATTTTACTAACTAATTAAAATTGATAAAATACTGTAAAGTCGACACACACACACTTGAATGGAGAGAAATAAAGGTAATAATTTCATGACTATATTTTTATGATTCAAGAGAAAAACATGGTGCTTGCTTCGTTATATTTTTTTCCATCCTTTTTATCTGTGCTTTCTGGTGTGTGCCATGGACACGCGCACCCTGGTGAAAATACACACCGTCTTCATGTGCTTGCTGAATATCAATTGCACGTGTGTGTGTGTGTGTTTCCTCAATCAGGCTCTCTATATCAGCGGTGGTGATGTCGTACCTGCAGAACCCTCAGCCCATGTCACCGCCATGGTAACCAAGGTCATGACCCCTGGGGGGTCAAGATGATCAAATACACATCTTCCAGCAAGCTCCTCCCTGTCTCCTGATTGGCTGAGGACTGATCACACTGTAGATAGTGATGTGTGTGTGTGTGTGTGTGTGTGTGTGTAAGAGAAACACTGTTATTATAAAATAAAGGAGTTATAAACCTAAACACTGGTGCTGTGTTATTGAGATGCGCGCACACACACACACACACACACACACACACACAGACACAAGCAGTGTGAGGCAGAGCTGAGCTGGTCTTTTTAAAAACATTTCCAGTCACTCTATACAACTGGGAAGTTTGTTAAACACAAGACTAAAGCGAAGTAGAAACACGAGACACGTGCAGTGAGATAATAATGAGGAGAAGTCGTCGTCGTGCTCAGTGAGCTCTTCATCCTGGTCCTGGTTGCAGTGTCTGAGAACTCTCCACCACATGGTGTGGTTCACGTTGATCAGTGAGAACACATGTGTTGTGCGCTTTGGAACCGAAGGCACTGGATGAGCTGGTCTCAGGAACAAAACTGTACTCAGGGAATTTTATATGAACCAAAGTGACCTTCCTCCAATACATTAATATTTCAGAATTCCTGTCATATGCGAGAGAGGGACAGTGATGTTTTCAACTGGGGCGATGTTACTAAGAAGATGAAGAAGACATTACAGGTGCTTAGTTGATGTGAGTCTGGCAGGATGGGATTAACTGGGGGGGTTAAGGTTTACCACTTCCTCAACCGCTCATCACAGCGAGGTTCAAACGCCGTTCGTGAAGTCCGTGGCTGTAAACAATACAAGCCTCGATGTGCTTCACTGGATTTCTCGTCACACGCTATGAAGCATCGACGCGACATCATCAGTGTCGTCTGTCTCCTCCGAAATCTCTGGGTGTGTAGCGCGCTCGAACTCATCCGCTGACCCACACACACACAGCTGATACAGTAGCAACATGATGTTCTGAGATATCAATACTATTAGGAGTAGCGCGAAGACCACAGAACGTCCTCATTCTTTTCTACTCTTGTGTTTAACGGCAGCTCACAATCCAACAAGGTAAACACTGCCACCTGCTGTATCAGAGTGTAAACACCCAAATGTACCAGAGTACGGAGAATAATAACAATGTGACCGCTGGCTGGAGGGAGGCGGCGCGGTCGTTCCTGGATGTGTAACAAAGCGGAGCCTCGGTAGTGACGGAATCCTGAGAGAAATGATTAAACACGCGGCTGTAATCTTACCCCGTGAGTCCGCTCCTGAGGGTGTGTTTTCTCTCTGAAACCTGGAATCACATGCACATCACATGCACACCGATCTGTAAAGTGTTGTTTTGTCTCTGAGCTTTGCCGGTCTGAAGTCACACACACACACGCACCTTCTTCTGCTTCTTGTACTTCTCTCCTCAGTGAGCGTGCTCTCTGTAATTTAAGCAGAGCTTCCCTGTGGAACTCAGAGACTTTAATCAGATTTATCTTTAATCAGGAGATTACCTACGTCATATTAGAGACTCTGTGGACTGAGATCTGGACACGTACCCCCACAGACGTGCTCATTATTCCAATTTTCTGTTTTATCTTTACATTTAGCATTTAGCCCTTCTCCAGAGCGATGTCAATTTTTTATCTCATTATAACATCTGAGCAGGTGAGGGTTAAGAGCCTCGCTCAGTCCAACATCTTAACCACTGAGCTACCCCAGCCCCCAGTCTGTGTGTGTGTGTGTGTGTGTGTGATGGGTTGTTCTTGAATGATTTGTTCATTTTAAAACAAATCTTAAGTGTGACTCTGGAAGAGTGAGTCGTCTTGGGGAATGATTCATTCAGTCGCCCATGTGGATTTCACACGTTCTGTACAGGAGTGCATCTGTTCCGAGTCTTTGTGTTTCCTCGAGTCGGTCGTTCATCACGTGACAGCTCCATTAGCTCAACCTACACAGTCTGAGCCGGAAAGTGAACCGATTCATTCATCTCTTGAGTCATTTGAATAGTTTGCTCTTTTGTCACATGACCACTTTGCGGATCAGAAATCATGTAAAACTGTATCAGTGTGTCATTTTTGGCAATTACAAGACAATTACCAAAAGATGTATAATAAGCATTTTCCTAGAAATAATGGTAAATAATGAATTAATCTTTCCTTTTTTTAAATATAATATTATGTATTTATTATGTCTTGTTTGTTGGGATCAACATTTGTGTAAGTCGTAGATGTGAGGGAAGTCACACGTAACATTCTGCTAAAATGGAAACAGAAATGGAAACGAGTCGTCACCTTTGAGAAAGTTCGTTCTTTTGTCACGTGACTCCCATAGACGCTCTGTAGTGCAACAGATTCAACAGAACGAACGACTCGGACCAGAAGATCTGATGCTGAGCTGCTCATTCTCTTTATTATAATATGTCCTTAACCAAACTGTAATATTTTAATTACTGGAACTATAGACACAATGTGTGTGTGTGTGTGTGTGTGTGTGTGTGTGTGTGTGTGTGTAGACGTGTTGGAGATCTGTTTACTGAAAATGGAACATTTCATTTTAGTTCTGATCAAAAGAACGAAATGAACTAAATGACTCAAAAAAGATTTGTTCGTTTTCATGAACGATATTCAAAGAACCGAGTCACTAAAATGATTCAAACTTCCCATCACTAGGTCATAACTGTCTGAGAGATTTAGGGTAAGAACTTGTCCCGCCCACCTAGTGATCTGATTGGTTGCCTGCCATGGCGATCTCTGATTGGCTCTGTGTGTGTGTGTGTGTGTGTGTGTGTGTGTGTGTGTGTGTGTGTCCTGAGACCTCGCCTGATAATAATACGTGTTAAACGTTATATTTGTAGACATTTCTGCGCAAATTTTAAGGCATTTTGAAATCGGTTTAACAAAATCTCCACCTTTATCGGAGGGCAAAAAAAAAAAAAACCGCACAGGGACGAGAGGTTTAAACTTGATGATCTTCCAGCAGTATGCGGAAACGGCCAGCAGGGGGAGACACCGTGCCGAGAAAAACACCGAAGGTTTTACACAAACTACAGCGAATAAACGAGATTTAGTTTCATTTCCAGAGCTAAAGTGAGAGAAGTTTATAAAAATCACAAGACCAGTATTTTAACAAAAGCCAACAGAAACACATCATTAGAGAGAAAACTGTTTTTTGTTCACCGTTTCAATGAAAATATTATAAGCAAGTGGAGATAAAAGATCCGCGCGCGGCTACACACAAACTTTACCTCAGCAACTCCACTGCTGTTCTCTGCTTCTCAGTATAAACTGTGTGTGTGTGTGTGTGTGTGTGGAGGGGGTGATTTTATCCAACATCTAGCGCTTTTTGCACTGTTTTTTGTTTCTTATGTTCTGTAAAGCTGAATTAAGCCAACGTTCATTGTTCAAAGCATTATACGGATAAAGTTGATTTGAATTTGTGTGTGTGTGTGTGTGTGTGTGTGTATACACTCACACACCTCAAAGAGATATTTAAGATAAGATAAACCTTTATTCATCTCACAGTGGAGAAATTTCTGTTACAGCAGCAAAGAAAAATGTGCCAGAGATAAAGTAGAGATAAAGTAGAGATAAAGTAGAGATTCCTACAGTACAGTATAGAAATACGAAAGAAAAGAACAACAGTACAACAGTCACACTTTCAAATGTGAAAATTCACACTGGGAAATGTTGCACAGTTCTGCTACCGTCCTCCCGCCTGCGGTACAGTGAGCCGGCCGTCTTTATCAGCTGCTCCGGTCTCCTCTGCACCAACACACCACTCCATAGAAGATGCTGAAGTCGGGTTGAGCTTCCCGCTGCTGTTGGGGGAGTCCTGTTCATCCCTACATATGTGATGATTACTGGCTTAATGACTTGGATATCATGTTTTAACTTTTTTTATACACTCTCCCTCTCTCTGTTTCACTCTCTCTCCCAAAATTGCTAATATTTTTCACCCATTAATGGTTCATCTGAAAATATTCACATTTAATATCATGTAACGTTTTTAAAATTCTGTAGTAGAAGAAGCGAGTTGCTCGGTCTGTCCGCCGTGCTCTGGTCAGCTCTTCTGGCACCAGGAGAGACTCAGTCAAACATATATAACTCAGTTTAACACACACGTTGTCTGTCAGAAAGGTCTCTGTTTATTACAGCAAAAGATGGGTTTTTATATGTTTAACCAAACGCCAGTGCCATCGACATGTGTTACTACAAAGATCATAGACCACTGTAAATGTCCTGGTGAGATCCTGAAGAATCAAAGTGCAGTAAGACAGAGAGGTGTCCGTCCAGAGACCAATCACAAAGTGTTGGCTCGAGTTAGGGGGAGAGGGGGAAGGTGAGCGTGGGAGCGTTCGCACCTTTAAGAACAGATGCAGGAGGAGACAGGAAGATAACAGCAGGGAAGATTTAACACATTAAGATCTATGAGGAAGAGAGCAAGAGAGTAGAAATAAGTCCTTTATATATAAAATAAGTCTCATATTACCTTTATTGTCAGCCTGCAAAAACAATTCCTGATGCGAATGCCTAACAGTGATGAGACGAAGGCCAGAGGAAAGTGTAACGACAGCTCTGTGTATAACGACTCAGAATAACACGAATTCCTCAGTCTGGTGTTAGTTTGAGCTGAATCTGGTTTGAAGTTGGGCTCCACCTCCGGACCAGCCCTGGAACTGCCCTGGTGTAAAAGGGTACGAGTGTCCTCACACAGAGCTGAAAGTGGAACAGATGAACCGCAGGAGAAAGGTCCAGGAGCTGAAACAGACAGTAAACAAAGAACAGATATTTGGGTGAAACTCCCCACCCCCAAATTTAACAAAAATAAATAAACAAACACTCTTCAGAACAGTGTGTGACTGATGGTACTTATAGTTAGTAACCCAGTGTAATTTTCCATCTAATGACAAAATCTCCAAAGCACTTTTGTATAAGAGCACCTGCTAAATGCCTAAATGTAAAATTTAACACACAATGTGGACGAGTCATTTGGAATCATAATCTCTGTGTGCATGTGAGTGTCTGTGTGTTCTAACAGACAGCAGTGGAGCTGATGAATAAAGTGGAGAAAGCTCTGGAGAAAGCTGACGCGAGTTAAACGGAATGAAATGGTGGAGTAAGGGATCGCAGGAGAGTCGCTGATCTGCAGCTACATTCACACACTCCATCACATCTGACTTCTTCAGGAGTCACTCAGGGTATCGCCAACACAGCATTCAGGAAAGACTGGGATTAGAATTAAGATTAGGACTGGTGTTAGCATTGAGATTAAGGTTTTAACATGATCACAACAGAGAAAATTTAGTGTTTTTGTGTGTGTGTGTGTGTGTGTGTGTGTGTGTGTGTGTGTGTTTGCTCCTTCTAGTCAGAATGGTAGTCTGTACACAAGACATTAACAGAGACTTAGCAAAAATAATGTTACAGCAGTTTTCCCTAACCTCTTTATCACTCACATACACACACACACACACACACACACACATACCATGTCACCCTGTGGGAGAGATGCAGTGTGTGTGAGAGAGAAAGAGTGTGTTCTGTGCCACTGAAAAGCCAGAGTCTCACAGGCAGATCTTCTCCTCTCTTTCCCGGTCCATGACGTTGGCTTCATGACCAGGTGAGTGTCAGGTGTGTCAATGTGTGTCTGTAAGAAACAGGAAATAGTGTGTAATCAGTGTACTGTTGTTGTACTGTCTTTAGTCAGTGATCTAACAGAGACAAACACTGCAAATAAAAACATACAATCCTGTTCTCTCTCTCTCTATCTCTCTATCTCTCTCACACACACACACACACACACACACACACACCTCAGACTGGACTCTGGACTCGGAGAAACTGTATGTTTTTCATTTGTGGCTCAAGCTTTACATACTCATATAATTCCTAGAAAGCAATGCTAACATATGTGTGCCTGTGTACATCAGTGTGTGTGTGTGTGTGTGTGTGTGTGTGTGTGTGTGTGTGTGAGAGAGAGAGAGTGACTGTGTGGCCAGCAGGGTTTCTTATCTGCAGTGTGTTTTTAGCAGCATGATTGTGACTGTGGCTATAAGTGGACACAGCAGAAGACAGTAATGAGGGCTTACTTTGTTTGTGTGTGTGTGTGTGTCTGTGTGTGTGTGTCTTTCCTGCACATCTTTCAAACTTTCACTTGCAGTTTTTCTCTCTGTTTTTTTTTTCTAATTATCTCTTCCTCTCACTAATGAAACAGTGAAAAGAGAAGAAACTCCACCCACCTGACAGGAAGTGAAATACCTGCAGCTTTATACAGTGTGATGGACAGCTCTCTGTTGCCAAGTGACCGTTTACTGCCCCCTGTCAGGAGGAGAGGGGCAATGGTGGACCATCGTGATGTCATCAAAGCACATCAATCACACAAACTACAGAGCACACCTCAGGCCAAACGCAGGGAGTTGGAGTAAGTATGGGAGAGGGGTGGGGCAATGTGGGCAGAATCCGGGGTGGTAAAAAAAAGTGCACTGACAAGAGGAGTGTGGGGTGGTGGAAGGAGTGGTGGGAGGTGTGTTGGGTTGTGGGAAGACTGTGGGAGGTTATCAAATGTGATGTCAAAAAGCTGTGTGTGTGTGTGTATGTGAGTGTGTGTGTGTGTGGGGGGGGTGATTGTGGGGAGGTTTGACAGAATTTATGTGCATGGCATCCAGCAGCCTCTGGCGTCCCTATGTTCCTCGCTTGTCATGGTGTAAATCCACCTGCTGTAGATCCATAGGTGTTCCTCAGGGTTCTGTGTTTAATCCTCTTGGATTTTCTTCCAGGACTCTTGATGATGCTAATTAACATGATGAAAGCTGTAACAGTGTTATGATGTCAGCATGTGTTGTAGAATGTAATTATAGATGTCAGCTCAGCAGAACAGTAAAGATCACTAACACTAAAGATCAGTAAAACTCTCACAACATCTGCCCTCACCAGCCTGGAACAGTGTGTGAAGTGCAGGACACCTCAGTAGTGTGTTGGTTTATCATCTACGGTTCTCAGCATGGTCCTCATCTGGTTTGGACATGTTAGAGTGTGTCACGTTTACTGAGGAGCTTTTTTTGTCCAGGTAACTCATGCCTCACTCCTTCCTCCTTACTTCTTCTTCCGTACTTCTCACACTTGTTTCCCATTTCAGACTCCTGTGTCCTTGTTCCTAGGGAACATAACACACAATGACGTCTCTGTCTCTTTACATCTTGCTGTCTGACTGAGTCTCCCTCGTGCGCTCTCTCTCTCTCTCTCTCTCTCTCTCTCTCTCTCTCTCAGTTCATTATGGTAATGATGATGACTCGGCTCTGTGCTGACGATGCAGCCGCTCAATTAGACTTAATGGACTTAATCATCACTCTTACACTGAGTGACACACACACACACACACACACACACACACACACACACACACACACACACACACACACACACACACACACACACACACACACACACACACACACACATACAGTAGGAATAATTCCATGACTGCAATTGTAATGAGTAGTGTGTTATTTAATGTGTGTCACTGCTCTCACCTGGGCCACGCCCACCTGGGAGTGAGCAACACATGTAAGGTATGACTACACAATGTGACCACTCAGAGCTTAGGCTTAGACAGAGAGACAAAGACAGACAGAAAGAGATAGACAGAAGAAGAAGAAGAAATGGAAAAAAGAAAGAAATGAACACTTATTATAAGTTATGCTTCAGTAAACTGGCAACAGGATCATGGGCACCCGAGGCTCAGCCCTTTCCCACAGGGACCAAAGGTCAGCCCGTCAGGTAAGATCCCAGAGAAAAGTCAATACACAGATAGAAAGGCACTAGAACACCCAGTGCTCCACAGCCCACCACACACGGGTCCAGCAGGCAAAGAACCCAAGGCTCCCGACCCGGCCAGCAAACTCACCCAGATCCCAATCCGATTGAGCCCCATGGGACAAACAAGTCCAATCCACAGAGGCTCCACCTCACAACCCAGAGCAACTAAAGGATTCGCCACCGATGTCCTGGTGCCAGACACCACTGCGCACCCCAGAGATCCTGCAGAGCCACGCCCTAAGAAGCCAGAGATGCCCTGGTTACAAAAGGGGAAGCAAAACCTAGGTGGGTTTAATATTATGGATACATATATATCTTTCCTTGACTCCCTTTTATTCCACCTCCAATTTCTTATTTCTTATTTCTTTAACCATTTCTTTTCAACCTTTTCTTTTCTTCACCATTTCATTATTTTTTTTCATATTTCTCCATTTCATTTTTTCTTCATGCTATATATACTGTATCATCCATCTCGCATTTATCTCTTTTTCATTCATGTCTATATTTTTGCTCTCATTCTTTACCCTTATCCTCATGCTTCCTCCCTTTTCTCTCTTTCTATTTTTTCTATGTCTATTTTTCTCCACATCCCTACCCACTCATCTCTCCTTTCCCATCATATTCCTCTCGCTCCTCTTTCTCCAGTCCTCCTGCCATGAGGGGTAAATATTCCGCAGCCACATGACTCAGATCAGATGACGAATTTTGTGTGTGTATGTGTGTGTGCTGTCACTCAACCTTTTCTCCTCTTGCCTGATTGGATGGTTTCCAGTCTGCACCAGGCTCTTTTCTCAATGAAGACCTCAGAGTGTGTGATTTACGCTTTGCAACGTAGGCAAATTATGTACACACACACACACACACACACACACACACACACACACACACTGGGCAGTAGCCTCTTTTTCTCTCTGGTGCAGGGAAGCGTGACTCAGTGAATGTATTGATTATGAAATGCATAAAAGCAGATTTATATGGGGGGGGGGGGGTTGAGGGAGGGAAAGAGAGTGAGACAGAAAGAGAGATTTTAAGTAGTCATTTTATCACTGTCTTGTTTGCTTGTGCCTCCTGTCCTATTTAACACACACACCACTAGGCCAATGAGCACCAGCTCTTTTAAAGAGCCTTCCTGTCACTTCCTGTCACTACGCCTTTATGTTGTAGAGAAAAGGAGAAAAGTGGAACCTTAAATAATATCCCGAATGGCACATGATATCCAGGTATCTGGACTTTTATGTGGTTTCAGACACAGATGGTGGATCCAAACCTAAGTACTGCACTTTGAGACTGGTAAATAAAAAAAAAAACTCCTTCAGGAGCTGGAACAGATGTTCTGCCACATTCTGTGAGAAGGTGTATCAGTGGAACTCAGAGGCAGGGCCTGATTCTGCCAGTGCTTCCACTAGATTAAGATTCAACAATGAGTCAAGATCAGATATGGATTTTATAGTGCTTGACATGGATCTGCAGTGTTTCTTGGAGAATATCTCATCAGGACTAACCCTCACGCTGTCAGGAAAAAGTCCTTGCCAGCAAGGTGGCTTTTAGTAGGATGAGAACTTCAGGAGCTCTTCTAATGAAAGCAACAGTCACCGTCATCTGCTCTATATGCAGCAGCAGTTTTTACAGATCCTATTACAGGTGTTTGATGGACATGCTAATGACTGAAAATAGTAGGGTGGGTTTCAGCAGGAGCTTTCAGGTCATGTTTCTGGCTAGAAGATCATCATTGATGGAAGCGGTAGATATACTATATTGCCAAAGGTATTCGCTCGCCTGCGTTCACATGCATATGAAATTAACACATCCAATTTTTAATTTAATATGATGTCGGCCAATCCTTTGCAGCGTCAACTCTTTAAGAAGGCGTGGCTTGCAGTCTCCGCTCTAATTCATCCCAAAGGTGTTTTATCGGCTTGAGGTCAGGACTCTATGCAGGCCAGTTAAGTTCTTCCACATCAGACTTGCTCATCCATGTCTTTATGGACCTTGCTTTGTGCGCTAGTGCGCAGTCATGTTGGAACAGGAAGGGGCCGTCCCCAAACTGCTCCCATAAAGTTGGAAGCATGAAATTGTCCAAAATGTCTTGGTATGCTGATGCATTAAGAGTTCCTCTCACTCAAAGTAAGGTGCCGAACCCAATGAAAACAACCCCACATCCGTTCCAACAAGATCTACAAAGACATGGAACTGCAGGTCAGGCCGTCTCGTCCAACATCAGTGTCTGAACTCACTGGTCAAAAATTCCCGTAAACACACTCCTAAACCCTGTGGAAAGCCTTCCAGAAGAGTTGAAGCTGTTATAGCTGCCAAGGGGCCGGGGCCAACATCATATTAAAATCTATGGATTAAGAATGGGATGTTACTCAAGTTCATATGCATGTGAAGGCAGACGAGCCAATACTTTTGGCAACATAATGTATCTGATATACTAAAGGTAAACCTGCATGTTTAAGTAGAGGAGCAGAGTAATGGGTTAGGATTAGGGTCTCCCAGTGCCAAGGTGAAAAAGAATAAGGGTCCCTGTTTGTGTCTGGAAGAACAGCTCCATGGTGATGACCTACAAGTGCCACCTTTGGAGTTCTGCATGGTGACTTCTGGGTTTACATTCCTTGGTCCAAAAAAGTCTCAGATTCAGAAGGGTTAAACTATTGACCCCTTCAGCAGAAAGAAGATTAAAATGACTAAATATCCATCCATCATGCATAGTGTCCACTGTACAAGCCTCTGGAGACAGTGTGATGATCTGGGGTCGCTTCAGTCGCTCAGGTCGAGACTCAGCAACGTCATGTGGAGATAAAATGAAGTCACATGACCACCTGAGTGTACTGAATCACCAGCACATCACATCTATGGGGTTGTTCTTCTCTGATGACACGCGCCATATTACTGGACTGGAGTGTGAGCGACTCATTTACACAAATGAACTGGACCCCACAATGTGTGTAATCAAGGCTAAAGCCAGACAAGTAAAATAATAAAGTGTAATTGTTTTTTTTTTTTTTTTTGCAAAGCGTGTGTGAGTGTGTTTGTTGCCTTTTAATAAAATCATCTTGCACCTCCTAAAATAAGCAGAACTAGTTTCCTCACCTGGACTCACACAGTGTGTGTAAACGAGGACGTTCAGTTTTAGCTCCACCTGCTCCAGAAACAACAGCAAAGCAGGCCATCTGTCTTTCTGTATCTCTCTCTTTATCTCTGTTTCTCTTACTATCACTCCACCTGTCCTCCAAATATCCTAAATATCTATTTCTTGAAATTAAATTTTCTGTGTGTGTGTGTGTGTTTTAACAAAACTCTTCAACTTGGTTTATTTGAGACTGAAAGCCCAGCACAGGTTCTGGACTTGAATTGAAAGATAAATTAAAAAGAGAGGCAGAAACAGAGAGAAGGAGAGAGAGTAATTAGCTGATTGGAGTTTTTTGGCTGGTAACGCTGTTTTCCCGAGAGACTGAGTGTGTAGTAATTGATGAGCTGATTGATCGGGTGAGAGTGGGGAGGGGAGGGGAGGGGAGGGGAGGTAATATGGAGAGAGAGAGTATGCACTGCTGCTCTCAGCTCTAATGGGATCCAGTGCTGGTGTAGAGTAAGCAGTCTACTGTGTAGAATCAGCACTTCACACACACACACACACACACACACACACGCACACACTGCAACACATATCAACACAAACAGAGTGTTGTGCTGTACTGTTTGTAAACACTAAAGGTCGCGTCCTGAACCGGGCCACAGACACTACTGTGCCCGCTGACCCGCCTGCTCAGAGCCTGAGTGTTTAGTCATTACACTTACAATCTTCTTTTAGTTTTATTTGATTCATTCCTAATTTGTGTTCTAATGTTAAAAAGCTTATTGAAATAAACCAGTTCTCCTGCTCAGGTGTTGAAATGTAAGCACTAATAATGATTAATGAGGTGCAGGTCTCAGTGGTGCTCTGATATGTGAAATTTGAACTTAAAGCAATCAATTCACAAGGTCATGGAAATCATATGATCACGCATTAGGTCACAATCACATCACACCCATCATATCACATCACTCCCATCATATCACATTCATCACTATCAAACCCATAACAACAGACTCATCACAACCATCACACTCATCACAATCACATCACACTTATCACATCATACACATCTCATAAAGCACACATGACACTTTTCACACCAGACACAATCACAACACTGCTTACGTTACACTTCTCACACAACCCTCAGCACTCATCATACTCATGAATCTCATATTCAACACATTAATCACTCATCACACTGATCACTCATCACATTTACCACATCACTATCTTCACAGCACACTCATCAGACTCATTGCGTCATACTAAACAAACCCATCACATCAACCCAGCACACTTATCACATTAAACACATTACACCAACTCATCACTCATCACCATCTTCATAGCACACACATCAACTCATCACACTCATTCAATCACACTCATCACACCCCTCACATCAACCCATCACACTCATCACATTAATCCATCAAAACCATTATATCAACCCAGCACATTTATCACACCACGGTTATCACATTAACTCATCACACTCCTCACACCATTTTCATCACATCAACCCATCACACTCATCAAACACATTACATCAATCCATCACACTCATCACACTATGCTCATCATATCAACACATCACACTCAACACACAACACTCATCACACCACATTTCTCAAACCCATCATACTCATCCTCACATCCTCACACATAACACACATATCATTTCACACTCCACACTCATCACTCATGACACTCACTACATCATACTCATCCCATCACACTCATCACATTCTTGAACCTCAACACAGTAATTGCTCAAGGCACTTTTCAATTCAATTCAATTTTATTTGTATAATAATTACAATTTTCATGGTCAAAGCAGCTTTACACAATCAAAAGAAATTACGGACATTTGTATAAATTGTGAGTGTGTATGAATCAGAATGATCAGATGGTCCCTGATGAACGAGCCGAGGGCGACGGTGCTGAGGGAAAAACTCCCTGAGATGGTAAGAGGAAGAAACCTTGAGAAGAACCAGACTCATTTGGGTGATAACGGGTAGCAGGGATTGATCTACAGTCATACTGTGTGTTAGGAGGCTGGAGGTTCAGTATAACAGGAGACGTTTTTAAGTTAACATGGAGTCCAGTTGGTTATTGGAGGCTCAGGTACTGCAGGCCTGATCTATTGAGAGACTGATTGATGCAGGTCTCACGAGTCCTCAGAGAACAGCTGTCTGCATCAGCCGAGGACAGGAGCGTCTTCATTGTAAAGTGAAACCATCCCCAGTCACCACACGCATCCCCAAAACAAACCACACGGGGAATTCAGGTGTCTAGATCTCCAACCAGAAACATCAGCCAGAGTCAGACAGGTCCAGAGGATAGAGGGGGTCTGGCTCACTGGCAGCTCAGGAGCAATATGTGTAGCTCCAGAAGGAAACACAGACATGAGGGGGAACGGGGATGTAAAGCAACTAGTCACTTCACTGTCAACAAACCTGAGTAATCAATGAGAGTGGGGAGGACAGCATCTAAACATASCAGTTCACCAGAATACTCTACGTCCATGAGTCCCCCAGATCTGCTYCTTTACCTAAGGTTAATCTATTTACAAAAATGCTGCGCTAAATAAATAGGTTTTTAGCCTAGACTTAAACACTGAGACTGTGTCTGAG
>QMIH01002608.1:25903-55165 GCA_003987875.1 Clarias batrachus | reverse complement strand
CAATGTGAAATTTGACAGGGAGCCAATGCAGTGTAGATAAGACAGGGGTGATGTGCTCGTATCTTCTGGTTCTAGTGAGGACTCTCGCTGCTGCATTCTGKACTAAYTGAAGCWKGTTTATACACCTAGTTGAACAACCAGACAGTAAGGAGTTACAATAGTCCAACCTAGAGGTGATAAAACCATTGTTTAGTGACAATATATTCCTTATCTTGACAATATTTCTGAGGTGAAAGAAAGCCATCCTGGTAATATTATCTACATGTGCTTTAAATGAAAGGCTGGAATCTATAATTACACTGAGATCATTTACTGTTGCACTTGAAGGAACAGAAAGGCCATTCAAAATTACTGTGTGACAGAAATGAGTACATCAGGGGGATCAGAACACAACTCTGGCGGGCTCCAGTGCTGAGAGTGAGAGATGCTAAGACTTGTCTGCCCATCGCTACTGCCGGTGGTCTGCCAGTTAGGAAATCGGGATCCACTGACACAGAGTCCCAGGTGCTGTTTAATCCTTGTTTTAGGCTCTTAGACTGTCTCTTTTGGAACTTTAGTTTCCTCCTGTAGCGCTGCTTTGCCACCATCACCATTTTCTGAAAGTTGTATGACGTTTCCTTGTACGTGTTCATGTCACCCGATGCAAGTCCCGTGTTATAAGCAGTGGTGTAAATGGTTTTATCCACCCACAGTTTCTGACTGGGAAAAGTTCTAATGGTCGGCTAATTTCCCAATTAATCCCACAACTGCTTCCATAAACACGGTGATGTCGTCAGAGGTGCAACAGCCCGCAACCTTCCTTTAAGCCGGAAATTTCAGTTTGAGCTTTTGTTTATATTTTGGCACGAAGAAGATGGTGACGTGTTCAGATTTCCCAAATGGTTGGCAAGATTGTAGCCGTCTTTAATTGTTGTATAACAACGGTCCAGCGTCCTTTCACCCCTGGTGGGGCAGGTGATGTGATGATAAATGTTCGGCACTGCGCCTTTGAGGTTGGCACTGTTAAAGTCCCCCGCCACAATAAGTGCAGCGTCCCTGTGTTGTGTCTGGTGCTGGCTGAGTGCCTCATGCAGCTCACATAAGGCAGTTTCCATGTGGTGGAATATAAACATCACTGATTATGACCAATGTAAACTCCCAAAGAAGGTAAAAAGGACCACATTTGATAGTCAATAATTCCAGGCTGGGTGTGCAGGAGTGTGTGAGGGGTACAACGGTCCATCACCACTGGGTTCAGCCATGTCTCGGTGAAGCAGAGGAGATTGCAGTCCCAAATGTCTCTTTGGGACTTTACCCTGGCCCTGAGGTCATCAACCTTGTTTTCCAGCGACTGGATTTTGGAAAGCAGGATGCTAGACAGAGGCATGCAGTGTGCACAGGATCTCAGCCTGTTCCTGATGCTGTTTTTTTCTGGTTTGGGTCT
Source organism: Clarias batrachus (assembly GCA_003987875.1). Classification (NCBI taxonomy): domain Eukaryota; kingdom Metazoa; phylum Chordata; class Actinopteri; order Siluriformes; family Clariidae; genus Clarias; species Clarias batrachus. Next base: position 53,742 of record QMIH01002608.1, on the reverse strand, counting down.
ATGTTCTATGTTTTCCCTCATCATCTCACCCGGCCAGCTTGGATCTAGCGTTAAAAATGTTGAATTATGAGTACATTGTAAACCATATCTATCATACCTAATGTACTCAATTGTGAAGAACTTATTGGTTCAAAGTTACTGGAAGTTAATTAAAAAAACAAACAAAGAAAAAGAGGTCGGAGCAGTTCTGATGGCAGTTGACCTAACTGGCACCCTCCTGCATTTTGCATTTATTGCATTGATCTCAGGTTTCTCCTCAATCATGCATAAATCTTTGGCCTTTTACTAAAGATTTCCATGGAGAGGAACGTTGATGAGTTTATCTTATTTTTGTGGGCTTGTACCCATATTTCAATTACTATGGCAATCAAACCAACTCATCACATTTATCGCATCAACCCATTACAGTCAACCCATTGCACTCATTACATCAACTTACTCACACTTATCACACTACACTTATCGCACCAACCCATCATACTCATTCCTACGTCATCACATCAACCCATCACACTGATCACCCCACAATAATCACACTCAAGTCACACTCATCACATCAAATATTCAGATCAACTCATTAAACTCATCAACCAATCACACTCATCACATTAAACTAGTTGCATCAACTGATCACCCTAATCACCTCAAACCATAACAAATATTTCATCACACTAATCACACTCATTGCATCAACCCATTATTTTCAACACATCAAACTCATCACACTCAGCACAATACACTCCTTACACTCCACACCCTCATAAACCTCACACTCATCTCCCTCATCACACCATAATCCTCATATAACACTCATCACACTCACTAGACTCACCACACTTATCACATCATCTTCCACACACATGCACCTCACTCATCACACTTATGATCACATCACACTATACTTATTACACTCATCACATCACATTATTATTATTATTATTTTTTTATTGTTATTGCTGTTAAACAGAAATAAATCTAATTGCAGTGTTCACATCAGTGCATTAATTCCTCTACGTGTCTTTTTCGGTCTCTTTCTCTTTCTCTTAGTTTCTCCTGTGCTGAGCACTGCTGTTTGGGCAAAACCAGATTCTGCTTGATTCATCACACACACTTTCAATTAAGCACTAAACACCCAACCATGTGTGTGTGTGTGCCTCTGTGTATGTGTGTTAGATTGTGAGTCTGCATGAACGAGAGAGACAGTGAGAGAGCAGAAGGGAAAGAGAGAGAGAGAGAGAGAGAGAGAGAGAGAAAACAAGCTTTAATGAAGTTTTTGAAACATTGAGTGCTGTTTCAAGTGGGAGAAAAATGAGATACAGTGGTGCGGTACAGACAGATAGACGTGTGTGTCAGTGTGTGGAGCGAACTGGAAAGACAGACAAAGAGAGAGAGAGAGAGAGAGAGACAGATATGTGATATACAGTCAGTCATTTTTAATTAAAACAACAACAATGAGATGGATTTAGAGCAGAATGTAGATAAAAGCAGACTGAAGATACCTGATACTGTAGCTGATAACTTCAAGAGCATAGGACAGAATTACACACACTCCCCTCAAGTCTCCAGTGATAGAAAGAGAAAGAGAGAGAGACTTTGACAATCCTTTTTTATTATTTATTTTAAAATAAATAAAAAGCTATATTTAAAAAAGATTCAAGTATGAGCAGAAAATTCATTGTAATCAATCCATGTTGTTGTTAGTCTTTTGGCTGTTCCCATCAAGTGGTCACCAAGTGAGAGGACAAACCTCTCTTTTAAAACATAGTTTTGATAAACCAAACAAAGATTTTTTTCCAACCCTTTACACCAAGCTGCAAACAATGAAAACAACCTTAATCCTGGTCTACTGTTTTCTCTCTTCCGCTATGTGTCTGTTCATGACCACGACCCTGCTGATATAGACTATTTGCTGATATAGATAAGTTCTAGTTAAGGCCTGTCTACCCTCTCTGATTCCTCTTATTTTTCGCTATCATTCACTCCTCTCTTACTACTGTTATTGTCCCTATGTCACTTAAAACTGCTATTATCACTTCGATTCTAAAGACGTCTGGTGCTGATCCGTGTAATTTCAGTAATCTTCGTCCAATCTCCAACCTACCATTTCTGTCTAAAATCAAATTGTTGTTTCTCAACTGCACTCTCATTTAACTCGTAATAAATTGTACGAACATTTTCAGTCTGGTTTTCGCCCTTTCCATAGCACTGAAACTGCTCTTTTAAAAATGACTAATGACCTTCTTATGGCAGCTGATTCTGGTTCAGTCACTCTTCTAATTCTTCTTGATCTAAGTGCTGCCTTTGATACTATCTCGCATTACTATCCTTCTTAATCGACTTATCTCTATCGGCATTTCTAACACCCCCCTTGACTGGTTTAAATCTTATCTATCAGGGCGCACACAGTTCATAAAATTACATTCTTTTCATTCTGAATCTTCTCCTGTTAACACTGGAGTTCCACAGGGTTCTGTCCTAGGTCCTCTTCTCTTTATCACCTACCTTCTTCCACTAGGCAACATCTTTAGAAAATATGACATTCTCTTCCACTGTTATGCGGATGACATCCTACTCTATTACTGTAGCAAACCTAATGCTACCCTCCCACCTTCCTCTCTTCTCAACTGCTTTAATGAACTCAAATCCTGGTTCTCGTGCAATTTCCTTAAATTAAACAGTGAGAAAACTRAATTTCTCTTAATTGGTACTAAGTCCACTCTCTCTAAAATAAACAGCTTTTCCCTTTCTATTGACAATTCTAATGTCTCTCCTTCCACTCTGGTTAAGAGTTTGGGTGTCCTCCTGGACAGTGCACTTTCCTTTCAATCCCATATTAATAACATTACCCGCTCCGCTTATTTTCACCTACGCAATATCAATTGTCTACGCCCTTCTCTCACTCAGAAGGCCACTGCTATACTTGTCCACAATCTTGTAACCTCCCATATCGATTATTATAATTCCCTTCTTTTCGGTCTTCCTCATAAAACTCTTCATAAGCTTCAACTGGTTCAAAGCTCGGCAGCTCGCATCATCACTAAAACTCCTTCATTTCACCACATCACTCCAGTTTTGCAGCAGCTTCACTGGCTTCCGGTACAGCACCGTATAGACTTCAAGATCCTTCTTCTTACTTTCAAAGTTCTCCACAATCTTGCCCCCTCTTACGTATCTGATCTTCTTCATATTCATGTTCCCTCTCGCTCACTCAGATCTGCCTCTTCTCTCCATCTCTCTGTGCCTTCCGCTCGTCTCTCCACCATGGGACAGAGGGCTTTCTGTTACCCTGCTCCCCGGCTCTGGAACTCTTTACCGCCAGAAATACGCAACATTGATTCACTGTCTCTCTTTAAATCCAAACTCAAATCTTACCTGTTTAATCTTGCTTACCCACCTTAAATTCTTCCTGCCCTCCTTTTGTTGCTGGTATATTTTGTTTGTTTTTGTTTTGTCTTGTTTCCACGTGCCTTTATGTAAACTTTTGTACAGTGTCCTTGAGTGTTTGAAAGGCGCTTATAAATAAAATGTATTATTATTATTATTATAAGCTATGTGCTTTTCTTGGAGGTGTCTTTAAATCTTTAAAAAAAGGTGTTCAGAACGACAGAAAGGCGATACAGGTAAAGGTGGGAGAAGCTGTTGGTTTTCTCTACAGCCACGCCGCAAGCTTTCCTGAGATGGAAGGACAGGTCTGAGACCACCTCACCCACAAGACTGTATTCTGTATTCCAGATGTTCTCCATCCTCAGATCATTAATTTTTTTGTTATTTCTGCTCTCTGAAAACAGTATCAGACAAACTGTGTGTTGACGACAGCATTCTAGACTTCATGAGTGGGTTGTGAAATAATGGCTCCACTTCAGTGGTCATTAAAGTTTGTGCGTCAGTCCTGCTTACCTTCAGCACTGATGCCCGGGCTCTCAGTACAGACTAGTAAAACTGTTTTATGGCTGAAGTCCATTTCAGATAGGTTGAGCAAAAATAAGTATGTCATAGTTTAGACCTTCAATCTCTTGTAGTAAGGCGCAGGCCGTACAAGTCCATGCCACCCCTTTTTCAAAGATGAGTCTCTGTGCTGCCTACAATCAGAATAAAAAAATAAAATAAAATAATTTGTCACTTACACAGTGTGATATGAAGGGAAATGCTTATACGACTGCAATTGACCTACAATATTACAACAAAAAAGAAATAAGAGATTTAAAAATAAAGAAACACTTATTTACATAATATACAGCAATAAGAATAAGAATAAAAATAAAAATTAAATATTAGAATAAGATGAATATAAAGAATTTAAAGAATATCTAATAAAATAGAAAATATATATAGTAAATGAAATATAATATAAAATGTAATGTAGTGCAGTCCAGAATGTAGTGTCCAGTTATTGGCAGGATAATGTGCAAGGCTGCAGTTCAAGTTCACAGTGTGCAAAATATGCAAGTGTGCAAATGTTCCATGTGTAAACGGATTGTGTGTCCTGGTAAAAGGTAAAAGTTAAAACGTTTGCAGTCCTGAGCTGTGCAAAATGTGCAAGTGTGTGAGTGTAGGTCCTATATAGTGTTGTGATTGAGAGCTCGTATAGCCTGCGGGAAGAAGCTCCTCCTCAGTCTCTCTGTGTTGGTCTTCAGGGAGCGGAAGCGCTTTCCTGACAGCAACAGAGAGAACAGTCCATTGCTGGGGTGACTGAGGTCTTTCACGATCTTCCTGGCCTTGGTCCAGCACCGCTTGTTGTAGATCGTCTGAAGGTCAGGGAGCTTGGTACAAATGATGCGTTCAGCTGATCGAACCACCCTCTGTAGGGCTCTCCTGTCCTGCATGGTGCTGTTCTTAACCAGGTTGAGATGTTTCCCGTCAGGATGCTCTCTATGGTGCAGGTGTAGAAGTTCCTGAGCACCTTAGAGGGCAGTCTAAAGTCTCTCAGGCGTCTGAGGTGGTAGAGACGCTGCCGGGCCTTTTTGACCACGGTGTTGATGTGACAGGACCATGACAGGTCCTGCGTGATGTGAACACCGAGGTATTGGAAGCTGTCCACTCTCTCCACTGGTCTCTCGTTGATNAACTCTTTACCGCCAGAAATACGCAACATTGATTCACTGTCTCTCTTTAAATCCAAACTCAAATCTTACCTGTTTAATCTTGCTTACCCACCTTAAATTCTTCCTGCCCTCCTTTTGTTGCTGGTATATTTTGTTTGTTTTTGTTTTGTCTTGTTTCCACGTGCCTTTATGTAAACTTTTGTACAGTGTCCTTGAGTGTTTGAAAGGCGCTTATAAATAAAATGTATTATTATTATTATTATAAGCTATGTGCTTTTCTTGGAGGTGTCTTTAAATCTTTAAAAAAAGGTGTTCAGAACGACAGAAAGGCGATACAGGTAAAGGTGGGAGAAGCTGTTGGTTTTCTCTACAGCCACGCCGCAAGCTTTCCTGAGATGGAAGGACAGGTCTGAGACCACCTCACCCACAAGACTGTATTCTGTATTCCAGATGTTCTCCATCCTCAGATCATTAATTTTTTTGTTATTTCTGCTCTCTGAAAACAGTATCAGACAAACTGTGTGTTGACGACAGCATTCTAGACTTCATGAGTGGGTTGTGAAATAATGGCTCCACTTCAGTGGTCATTAAAGTTTGTGCGTCAGTCCTGCTTACCTTCAGCACTGATGCCCGGGCTCTCAGTACAGACTAGTAAAACTGTTTTATGGCTGAAGTCCATTTCAGATAGGTTGAGCAAAAATAAGTATGTCATAGTTTAGACCTTCAATCTCTTGTAGTAAGGCGCAGGCCGTACAAGTCCATGCCACCCCTTTTTCAAAGATGAGTCTCTGTGCTGCCTACAATCAGAATAAAAAAATAAAATAAAATAATTTGTCACTTACACAGTGTGATATGAAGGGAAATGCTTATACGACTGCAATTGACCTACAATATTACAACAAAAAAGAAATAAGAGATTTAAAAATAAAGAAACACTTATTTACATAATATACAGCAATAAGAATAAGAATAAAAATAAAAATTAAATATTAGAATAAGATGAATATAAAGAATTTAAAGAATATCTAATAAAATAGAAAATATATATAGTAAATGAAATATAATATAAAATGTAATGTAGTGCAGTCCAGAATGTAGTGTCCAGTTATTGGCAGGATAATGTGCAAGGCTGCAGTTCAAGTTCACAGTGTGCAAAATATGCAAGTGTGCAAATGTTCCATGTGTAAACGGATTGTGTGTCCTGGTAAAAGGTAAAAGTTAAAACGTTTGCAGTCCTGAGCTGTGCAAAATGTGCAAGTGTGTGAGTGTAGGTCCTATATAGTGTTGTGATTGAGAGCTCGTATAGCCTGCGGGAAGAAGCTCCTCCTCAGTCTCTCTGTGTTGGTCTTCAGGGAGCGGAAGCGCTTTCCTGACAGCAACAGAGAGAACAGTCCATTGCTGGGGTGACTGAGGTCTTTCACGATCTTCCTGGCCTTGGTCCAGCACCGCTTGTTGTAGATCGTCTGAAGGTCAGGGAGCTTGGTACAAATGATGCGTTCAGCTGATCGAACCACCCTCTGTAGGGCTCTCCTGTCCTGCATGGTGCTGTTCTTAACCAGGTTGAGATGTTTCCCGTCAGGATGCTCTCTATGGTKCAGGWGTAGAMGTTCCTGAGCACCTTAGAGGGCAGTCTAAAGTCTCTCAGGCGTCTGAGGTGGTAGAGACGCTGCCGGGCCTTTTTGACCACGGTGTTGATGTGACAGGACCATGACAGGTCCTGCGTGATGTGAACACCGAGGTATTGGAAGCTGTCCACTCTCTCCACTGGTCTCTCGTTGATTGCGGGGGTCTGGTAGTTCCTCTCCTGCTTAGTACTAAAGTCCACTATCAACTCCTTTGTCTTGCTAACGTTCAGGAGTAGATTGTTCCTCTGGCACCAGTTTTCCAGATTTTCAATCTCCTCCAGGTAGGCCGTTTCATCGTTGTCAGAGATCAGGCCCACCAAGACCTTGTCATCAGCAAACTTAATGATGGTGGTGGATTTCGTTGTGGCTACACAGTCATAGGTGTACAAAGAATACAGCAGGGGCCTCAGAACACAACCCTGGGGGGCTCCACTGCTGAGAGTGAGGGAGGCTGAGACATGGCCGCCCATCCTTACTGCCTGTGGTCTCCCAGTTAGGAAGTTGGAGATCCACTGACACAGAGATGAGCTGAGTCTCAGGTGCTCCAGCTTGGTGGTGAGTGTGGAGGGAATTATGGTATTAAATGCTGAGCTGTAGTCGACAAAGAGCATTTTAACATAATTCCCCCTTCTAGTGTCCAGGTGAGTGAGTGTGTGGAGTAGATGAGAGATGGCATCATCCGTAGAGCGGTTCGGGCGGTATGCAAATTGCAGTGGATCCAGTGTGTCTGGTAGTGAGGAGATGATGAAGTCTCTGACCAGCCGTTCAAAGCACTTCATCACTACTGATGTGAGGGCTACAGGTCGATAGTCATTGAGGGAAGCTGGATGTGGTTTCTTCGGAACAGGAACAATAATGGACTCCTTAAAGCATGTAGGGATCACCGACTGAGATAAGGAGAGCTTGAATATCTCTGTGAACATAGGTGCTAGCTGGTCTGCGCAGGCTCTGAGGATCCGACCTGAGATGCCGTCTGGTCCTGCTGCTTTTCTGGTGTTCACTCTCCTGAAGACTCTCCTCACGTCATGCTCAGAAATGATGAACGCGTTTCCGGTGCTGGCAGCCTGTCTGCAGCCGTTAGCACCGCTAGCATTAGCATTGCTAGTGTCTTTAGCTGCAGCCTCGAAACGAGCATAAAAGGTGTTCAGCTCGTCTGCCAGAGTCATGTCCGCGTTTGTCATACCGGATGTTGGTGCTTTATAGTCTGTTATTGTTCTTAGTCCCTGCCACAGGCTCCTAGAGTCACTCTGTTGGAACTGTGACTCTAGTTTCCTCCCATAGCGCTGCTTCGCCTCTTTCACCGCTTTCTGGATGTTATATGATGCAGCCTTGTACAGGTCCATGTCCCCCGACGCAAGTCCCGCGTTGTAGGCAGCGGTGCGAGAACTCAGAGCGTCGCGGATGGTTTTATCCACCCACGGCTTCTGATTGGGAAACGTTCTGATCGTCGTTTTTTGTACAGTAACATCCGTTAGTTTCCAGATGAAACTCACAACCGCTTCCGTAAACACGTTGACGTCATCAGAGCTGTTTCGGAACATGTCCCAGTCGAGTGTGTCCTGTAGTGCGGCCACCGTTTAGTCCGTCCAGCGCGCAACCTCCCTCTGAACCAGCTGCTGTTCACCATTAAACACACGCCGCCTCCCCTTGTCTTCCTCATGTCCTGTCCATGCGGTGGGCCGAGAAGAACTTGGCTGGCTGGATAGCGTGGTCCGGCACTTCTGGGTTCAGCCATGTCTCGGTGAAGCAGAGGAGATTGCCGTCCTGAATGTCTTTCTGGAATTTTACCCTGGCCCTGAGGTCATCGAGTTTGTTCTCCAGTGACTGGATGTTGGCGAGCAGGATGCTAGGCAAAGGTGTGCGGTGTGCACGGGCTCTCAGCCTGTTCCTGACGCCGACTCGTTTCCCTCCGGGCCGCCGCTTCGGGTCCCGTCCTTTCTTCTCCCTCAGGATCTCACTCGGCCAGCTCGGATCCGGAGTTAAAAACTTTGAATTGTGAGTACGTTGTAGACCAATAGAAATAAGAGTAACTCTATAGTACCTAATGCACTGAATGGTGATGAATTTGGCGGTTTAAAGTTGCTGAAAATTAACTTAAAAGACAAAAAAAAAAGTAGAAGAGGTCGGAGCAGACGCGACGGCAGACGACCTCACCAGCGCCATTTTGAAAGGCTGAAGGTTTTGACCTAACAGGACACGTCAATCAAGCCCTCCTTCTCCCCCTGTAAAGGAAGGTATAGCACTGAGGCTCAAGTCCAGTGACGGCCAGTTCAGAAAATGTTCACCATCCTCTTTTAACCTTCCCTAATTAGTGACTCCGGGAGACCAGTGAGTGCTGTCACAACATGGAGGCGATGAGGTTTTTAACTAGCAATCTCCCCTGTATTACAGCTGAGGCAGGATACACGGTCCACTGAGACAACCTGGCACATATATTTCCACTACACCTTCCCAGTTTACGTTTTGGAACTTATTTGTTCTTGTTTTTTAGACCAATTTAAAGCTGACTCTACCTTATTGTAGACCACCTGGCCCTTTTTCTTGCAATGGTCATATTAAAAAACCTTTGTATTGGTCCCAGTTTACACATGCTGAAGAAGCTTGTGAGTACATGGTCAGATTTTTGGTCTGATCTTGATCATTCAATTAAATTCAATCCAATTTCATTTGTATAGCACTTTTAATAATGGTCATTGTTGCAAAGCAGCTTTACAGAATCAAAAATGTGTATGAAATGTAAGAAAATGTGTATGAATCAAAATAATCAGATTGTCCCTGATGAGCAAGCTGAGGGAAAAACTCCCTGGGATGGCAATAGAAAAAAACCTTGAGAGGAACCAGACTCAACAGGGAACCCATCGTCATGTGAGTGATAACGGATAGCAGGGATTGATCTGCAGTCACACTGTGTTAAAGGCTGGAAGTTGAATATTAAAAGTGATGTGTTTAGATTAATATGGAGTCCAGTTTGTTATTGGAAGCTCAGATACAAAACTGTAGGAGTCCTGAACATTAATATTGGAAGGCTATTCCATAAATATGGGGCTTTAAAAGAAAAAGCTCTGCCCCCTGCTGTAGGTTTCATATTCCGTTGGACTCATACACGGCCACTTGAGAACATGCAGAATGGTCACCATTTAAATCTATAAACTGATAACGATCAGTCAAATAGGATCTGAGGCAGGAGAGGGCTGTTCCCATAATTCCTACTACATTTTCCAATCTATGAAGGAGAATACTATGATTAATAATGTCAAAAGCTGCACTGAGGTCCAGTAACACAGGCACAAAGATGCAACTCTGACCAGAGTCCAGTAGGAGGTCATTTACCACTTTACAATAAGTTCTGTCTCTGTGCTATGATGAGGTCTAAATCTTGACTGATACAATTTGTGTTCGCTATTCCTATGTAGATATTAATTTTTTATCTCCAGTATTTTTTCTTTTAACTTGAGCTACATTATCTAAGGTATAACGTAATGTTGACCTTAGATATTCAGATTTGATTGAAATAGGTGTGGCAAATCGTAAGACACTAGCAGTTCACTCAGGCACTGCGGTAGTATTTTAGGCAGTCAGAAGTAGTATTTTAAAATCAATGCAAAATTTAAACATGAAAATAAAAGCATGAGTTAATTTCTCTGCTTTGTTTAAGGACAATATATTCTTGGCAATATTTCTGAGATGAAAGAAAGCTATCCTGGTGATATTATCTACATGAGCTTCAAATGAAAGACTAGACTCTATAATCACACCAATCAGACTTTTAATGTTGTACATGAAATAAAAAAGGCCATCCAGAGTTAATATGTGGTCAGAAAGCTTACTTCTAGCTCCATGTGGTCCTAGTACTAATACTTCTGTCTTGTCAGGATTAAGCAGAAAAAAAATAATTAACATCCAGTCTCTTATGTCCTTCACACATTGCTCAACTTTATTAAGCTTGTTTTTCTAGTCTGGCTTTGCTGAGACATACAGCATACTTTTTCTTGGTCTAGTGATTTAAAAAAAAACGTAGTAATTTTTTCACAAAAGCCCTCATCTTGAAACAATTTTATATTAAAATGCCAGCGTGACTTCTACTTTCTCGTGGCTGGAATCAGAAATTAGCTCTATGCTGACTAGATCTGATCTAAAACCTAGTGGGGAAAATGGCAGCTTTCTAAAACCTGTTTCTATTTACAGTATCTGCAGCTCACTCCATTCTGCTTCTCTGTCCTGGCCCTGCTAGCCCCGACTTTTTCTGACCAATGTCCCCATGAGCCAAGCACCTCGTTTTACTCTAAATGAGCTATCAAGAGTGGGCTCACTCAGAAACATGAGCACTGTATACCTAAAGGAGAAGGCACGCTTCAGTGTGGAGTTTTTACTGTTTAGAGACACCATTCTCATACTGCTCATCAATCCTCATCTGGCATCAATGGGGGAATGTTTGATATGGTAACTTTCACTGTTGTAGCACCCAGTGGAACAATGGAAGAAAGCTCTCCACATACTTTTTTTTTTCCATTTTCAATCAGCTCCTTAACAAAGACCAACATGGCCTTGTTCATTTGCGAGACAATTGGATTTTCGCACCCAATATTTTCCCTTACTGCCAGCAACACCTGCTTCACCGAGACCACAACGTGCACCTCACACTGCACCCAATGACAGAAGATAAGCTTCCTGCACCGCATCACGAGATAAGCACCTCCACACAACAGCAAACAAAACTATTAATGCTATGTGCTCACTGTTGATAACAGATGTTTATTGATTAATTGTGCTTCAGAAATGTTCACTCTCGCAAAATGCTGCACATGCCACTCTCCAACCAACTCTCAGCATGCACCAGAAAGAGTGTGTGAGACGGAGAGACAGAGAGAGAGAGAGAGAGAGAGAGAGAGAGATGTAAGACAGCAGTTATAAAATATTAAGCTTCAGACAGATGACAGATCTAGTCATAATTTAGGATTGTGTGTGTGTGTGTGTGTGGGTGTGTGTGTGTGAGTGTGTGCATGTTTATTGTGCTTCATGCTAAGCTCAATGAAAAGCGCCATCTGCTTGTGTTAATATTTCTAAATAGCACAGCTGGACACACACACACACACACACACACACACACACACACAGTATATATAGAGTGAGACATGGACATACACAAGTTCGCAGAGCAACTGCCCATTTGCGCACCAGGCATGAGCTGCTCCTCAGGTAGAAAAGAACAATATAATATTAATTCTTTATATGAAATTGTAAGTAAAGCTGACTTGTTGCTGTTGTGGCTGCATCAAACTGTGTAGTCAAACTGAGTATCCTGTGACTCTGTAGCATGTAGTTGTGTTGGGACAGGTGAGTCTCATGATTCTGGTGACACATGTGCATCATGCTACACAATAATGCTGTAAGCCCCACTGTGGTAGTTGTGCAATATATCTGCTAATATTCCTAATAAGGCAACTCGTTTCAATACCAGCGTCACAGCATTTTTTTATCTAGATGGTTGGGTCAGAATTTGGTGTGAACAGCATGAAAGCATGGCTCCATCCATTTCTTGGCACATTTTGGACCTCCCTGCGGGGGGATTGGGGAGGGGGAGAAATCGTGCTCGGGTACAGAACGGAACAGAACGTTACCAGAGTGAAAACGCCCTTAGTACCAATTGAGCAAGGTTTAAATGCCACAGCCTATCTAAGCATAGTTGCTGACCATATGGCCATCCTAAGCTAAAATCATGTGAAACTGGTTTCTTGAACATGACAGTGAGGTTACTGCACTCAAATGTCCTGCACAGTCATCAGATCTCAATCCAATTTTGATATATGTGCATTGGTAGATTTGCATCATAGATCATACTAATCTGCAGGAATCTCTGCCCCAGGTAAGAAACACACACACACGCACACACACACACACCTGGCCATCCACATGATATGAAAAAAAAAAAACATGATCCATCAGACTAGGCCACCTTCTTCCATTGCTCTGTTCAGCTTTTGGTGGAGGACAAGGGACAGCAAATGGCGTTCCCCCAGGACCAAGGTGCTACATACATGCAACATAAATTAACAGAAACTAACTTGCTAACTAGGACACCAAATTAGCTGGCTATCTAAAACAAACCATATTTAAACCATAAAAAATCATAAAAAAGTGCTATACAAAAGATAACACAAGATAACATAAAGTGCACCTGCAAATGTCCAAACAGGAGAAGCATCATGACAACATGACACACACAATGCAATCTTTGATATACTGTCATGGTTGATTGAGGAAGTGCAAGTTAATGGCATGATAGATAAACAGTAAACATTTCTTGTAAGTAGCAGCAGAGACAGGAGAGTCCTTGTGCAAAGTTTCAAGTTGGTGTTGAAATTTGCTGGATGGTTATAGATCAGTGTGTATGCGCGTGTGTTTTCATCAGTCCAGTCCCATTTTATAGAGGTGAATGTTTATCTGAGTGTGTGTGTGTGTGTGTGTGTGTGTGTATGTGTGTGTATCAGTCCAGATCTTTCTAAGTAGACTGATGGCATGTGGGGAGAAGCTGTTACACAGTCTGGATGTGAGTGCCCGAATGCTTCGATACCTTTCTCCAGATGGCAAGAAGGTGAAGGGTGAGTGAAAGGGGTGTGTCTGATCAGCCACAATGCTGGTGGCTTTGGAAATGCAGCGTGTGGTGTAGATGTCTTCCATAGAGGGAGGAGAGACCCCGATGATCTTCTCGGCTATCCTCACTATCCGCTGTAGAGTCTTGTGGTCAGAGATGGTACAATTCCCAAACCAGACATGATGCAGGTGCTCAGGATGCTCTCGATAGTTCCTCTACAGAAGGTGGCAAGGATCAATGGTGGAAGCTGGGTCTTCCTCAGTCTTCTCAGGAAGAAAAGACGCTGTTGAGCTTTCTAGTGCAAAGAGCTGGTGTTGAGGGACCAGGAGAGGTTCACCCTCCAGGTGCACACCCAAGAATTTGGTGCTGTTGATGATCTCCACAGAGGAACCATTGATGTTCAGCGGAGTAAGCACTATCAACGTCTATCTGAGTATTGTTCTCCATCTCTTTTGTTTTAGCAACATTCAGAGGCAGGTTGTTGTCTTTATACTAGTCAGTTTTAGTGCGGCCACATATAAGGGTCATTTGTATAATGCAGGAATTCAGAAGGTCAGGATTTGGCCTAGAAGCAACCCATTCTTGGGAATTCTGATAGCAACCCATTCTTTCATAATCACTTCTTGGAGTTTGTCAGAATTAGTGGGTTTTTGTTTGTCCACCCGCCTCTTGAGGATTGGCCACAAGTTCTCAATGGGATTAAGATCTGGGGAGTTTCCAGGCCATGGACCCAAAATTTCAACGTTTTGGTCCCCGAGCCACTTAGTTATCACTTTTGCCTTATGGCACGGTGCTCCATCGTGCTGGAAAATGCATTGTTCTTCACCAAACTGTTGTTGGATTGTTGGAAGAAGTCGCTGTTGGAGGGTGTTTTGGTACCATTCTTTATTCATGGTTGTGTTTTGGGGCAAAATTGTGAGTGAGCCCACTCCCTTGGATGAGAAGCAACCCCACACATGAATGGTCTCAGGATGCTTTACTGTTGGCATGACACAGGACTGATGGTAGCGCTCACCTTTTCTTCTCCAGACAAGCCTTTTTCCAGATGCCCCAAACAACCAGAAAGAGGCTTAATCCGAGAATATGACTTTGCCCCAGTCCTCAGCAGTCCATTCGCCATACTTTTAGCAGAAGATCAATCTGTCCCTGATGTTTTTTTGGAGAGAAGTGGCTTCTTTGCTGCCCTTCTTGACACCAGGCCATCTTCCAAAAGTCTTGGCCTCACCGTGTGTGCAGATGCGCTCACACCTGCCTGCTGCCATTCCTGAGCAGCTCTGCACTGGTGGCACTCCGATCCCGCAGCTGAATCCTCTTTAGGAGACGATCCTGGCGCTTGCTGGACTTTCTTGGATGCCCTGAAGCCTTCTTAACAAGAATTGAACCTTTTTCCTTGAAGTTCTTGATGATTCTATAAATTATTGATTTAAGTGCAATCTTAGTAGCCACAATATCCTTGCCTGTGAAGCCATTTTTATTCAACGCAATGATGGCTGTGTTTCTTTGCAGGTCACCATGGTTAACAATGAAAGAACGATGATTTCAAGCATCACCCTCCTTTTAACATGTCACGTCTGCCATTCTAACCCAATCAGCCTGACATAATGATCTCCAGCCTTGTGCTCGTCAACATTCTCACCTGAGTTAACAAGACGATTACTGAAACGATCTCAGCAGGTCCTTCAATGACACCAATGAAATGCAGTGGAAAGTTTTTTTCGAGATTAAGTTAATTTTCATTGCAAAGAAGGACTATGCAATTCATCTGATCACTCTTCATAACATTCTGGAGTATATGCAAATTGCTATTATAAAAACCTAAGCAGCAACTTTCCCAATTTCCAATATTTATGTAATTCTCAAAACCTTTGGCCACGGCAGCATAGAATAAGCCATGTAAATTATGACATTACCTGATCAGTTTCGCCAGCTATGTCTTTCTTCTGTGCTTGACCGCCCATCTTCTTGGAGTTTCCATCCTTTGGCGACGCCTCTAAGACAGCAGATATGTTCAACTTCATCGAGCAATGTGAAAATTATCTGAAGATCAGGCCACTACCCAGCACAGAGCTGGTAGGAACCCTCAGCACAGTTCTACAAGGACCCGCTCTGAGCTGGTGGAAGCCGGAAAAAGGCAAGGTAAAGGATTAGGAATCTTTTAAACAAGCATTCAAGTAGAACAACAAGTAAACAAGTAGAAGACAAGTTAAGGTCTCTGGTACAACTGCCTGGACAACGCCTCAGGGACTTCGCCTATGACTACCGGGCCCTCTGTCTGAAGTGTAAGCCGGACATCTCAGAGGAAGAAGTGGTGGGTCGTACTTTGAACAACATCAACCCAAGAGTGGCCGGCTGTCGCAGAGGAACAGTTAACACAGTGGAACAGCTGGTGAAGGTAGGATCGATGGTGGAGAATTACTGGTAAGGATTACTGGCAGAAAGTGGGGTCTCAGCACAGTAAGGAGGTCAACAAGAAAGCAGCTGAGCTGGCTCCTTCTACACACCTAGCTGGACAGCCCCATGCAGCCCCATCTCTTCTCCTGGTGCCGGTTTCAGTGCAAGGAAAGGAGGTGAATGCAGTGTTGGACATGGGGAGCACCTACACGCTTATGCGTGAACACCTATGGCGGCAGCTGGGTGACCTGGAGGCCAGGGACAATGCTCACTCTCCCCAGAAGTTTGTCATGGTGGATGGAAAAATACATCAAGCTAGAACAAAAAGCACACTTAGCTACAAGTGGCACAATGCAGAATGTCGGCTGAAAACATTCATCATGAAAGACACTCACCTGGCTTTCCCTCTGAGGGCACAACTGGACTTCTTAAGTGCCACGGGGGCCGTCTTGGAGATTGATCAGGGAAGATACGGGCTGAAAACACAAGATAGTTTCACTTTCCACCCTTTCCAACCTCCCTAAGTAGACCCCATTCCATCTACAACTGCTGTCTGGTACCATACTAACCACCTCGCTACAACCAACCTGTATTATGCCTTACCAATAACACCAGATCTCCTCCAGGACATCGATGTGAACAAGGAAAGCCCGAATCCATGGGACACAGATAATGAAGAGGAGCTGCTGAAATTAATATCTGCATGGCCCGTACCACCTCCAACGTCCTGGGAAAAACAGAGGTAGAAAGACACAAAATCACCTTATCAGAAGACACACCATTCCAATCAAGAGCGTACAGAATCTCGCCTTTAAAGAAAAAGATCATTGAAGATCAGGTCGACCAGATGCTGAAGGACCAAATCATTGAACCTTCTTGTTCACCATGGTCATCTCCAGTAGTGCTAGTAAAAACCCGATGGGTCTTACTGTTTTTGTGTGGACTTTAGGAATCTGAATACTAAAACCAAACCAGATGCTTATCTGATGCCACTGATTCATGACATCATAGAATCCCTGGAAGGCACCTCCTGGTTTAGCACCTTGGATCTGCAATCCAAGTTACTGGCAGGTGGAGAAGGAGAAAGAGAGCTGTGAAAACACTGCCTGAGAAAGGTCTTTTTCAGTTCCGGTCCATGCCTTATGGTCTCAGAAACAGAGCTGCCACTTTCCAAAGGATAATGGTGAAGGTTTTGGCTGACCTACGAGGAAAATGTTGTTTCGTGTACATTGATGACATCATTATTTACTCTCAGACAATGGAGCAGAACATTGAACATCTTCATACAGTGTTATTGAAACTCACCCAAGCCAACCTCTTCCTGAATATGAAGAAGTGCCATTTCTTCAAAAGACAGTTCAAGTTTTTGGTTTACATCGTCTCTGAGGAAGGGGTGTGGCTGGACCCAGAGAACACAAAGACAGTGGTAGAATATACTCCACCGCAAGACATCAAAGCTCTACAACGTTTACATTCATTCTTCATTTTGCTGATATAACCGCTCCACTAAATAATTTCAAGAGGAAAGGGGTGAAATGGGAATGGAGAGTGAAGTGTCAGAACAGCATGGAAGCCATAAAACAAGCCCTTCAAAATCAACCTGTATTAGTCCAACTTGATCTAAACCAGCCTTTCCAACTGCACACCAACACCAGCGACACCCAAACCTCACCCAAAATTCAGCCGAGGAGAACGAGCAGTAGCCTATGCATCCTGCATGTTAAGAGGAGCGGAGCTAAATTACTCCACTTCAGAAAAGGAGTGTTTAGCTGTCGTATGGGCAGGACAAAAATGGAGGCACTACCTGGAGGGCAGGGCTTTTGATGTATTTACCGACCATGCTGCCCTATCTTGGGCCTTCAACTGCCCTAAAATCAGCTCTCGCCTCACCCAGTGGACCCTAAGGCTACAACAGTTCATCTTCACAGTGCATCACAGAAAAGGCTGTCTAAACGTGGCTCCGGATGCCCTCTCCCGAGTGCCCCAGTCGCTAAAACTGGGCTCTGCTCCTTGTTTAGCCATTATGACCATCAAATGTTCCCCCAACTTACCCAACGATCTGTGTGAGATGACACTAGCCCAACAGAAGAACCCTATGATCCTCCAGCTGCTGAGAGGAGCTCAACCAAGAAATGCACAAGATCAAAGGATTTCCTTCGAGCACCACCAGGGGGCGTTATATCGTCGGGTCCCAGTAAGACAAGGAGAAAATTTTCAGCTGGCAATGCCCTAGTCATTAACCCAACGCTTTCTCCACTACTTTCATGATAATCCCTTAGGTGGACACCTGGGAAAACTAAAAACCTTGCTAAGAATACTGGAGGTGGCTTGGTGGCCGATTGTGCGCAAGGACATCTGGCATTGTGAAGACCTGTAACATTTGCCAAAGATACAAGCCAGAAAACACCAAACCTAGTGGGCTGTTACAGAGTAAGGAGGTCCTAGAGCCTGGACGTACAGTGGGGCTGGACATCATGGGTCCTTTTCCCCTGAGTAAGAGATAAAATGCTTACGTGGTAGTGATGGTGGATTATTTTTACAAAGTGGGTGGAGATGTTTCCCCTAAGGGATGTAAAGACACAAAAACTGGTAAAAATACTTTGGGAGGAAATCTTTAATATTTGGGGCATCCCAAAATACCTAATTTCCGATGAAGGGCCACAGTTCACGTCCCAACTCCGGGCCCAACCTGGGGAAATATACAAAAGCTGGCCACAAGCTACCACCCATAAACCAACCTGACAGAACGGGTAAACAGGACTTCATATGATAGCTTCATATGTTGGGAATCATCACCAAAACTGGGACCAGTGGTTACCCGAACTCCGCTCCAATCAATATAGCCCAATAGGAAACAACGGGGAAAACACCAATGGAGCTCACGCTAGGCCGGCAACTGGAAGGTCCACTAGAAAGGTACATAAAGCCAAACAAGCCAGATACTACATTTCCCGGAGGCAAGATGAGCACTTTCAGCCAGGTGAACTGGTTTGGTTAAAGATTCATCCATCCTCCTCCGCAGCACAAAAATTCTCTGCTAAGCTAGCGCCCAAATGGGAGGGACCAGCAGAACTAAAAAATACAAAAGGGCCAATAAATTACACTGTGTCTTGGGGCAACCCACAAAAAACTGATATTGTTAATGTGGTAAATTTGAAGCGCTATTATGGACGCTCTCCTCCGACATAGGAGTCTGGGGGGGGGGTTGGGGGGTGCTATGTAGCGCGGCTACATACAAGTGTCAATTTTTTTAATGCAGGATTTAATGAATAGCTGGGAAATGAACCCGACTGGTAATCGTTGTACCAGAAGTCTTCTGTGTCCCCTGCTGTTGGCTGATGAAACTGCTCACTCACAACTGTGTAGCGACACACAGTTCGAATCACATCATCCAGTTTGCTGATGACACGACCGTGGTGGGTCTCATTAGCAAGAACAATGAGTCAGCATACAGAGAGGAAGTGCAGAGACTAACGGACTGATGTAAAGACAACAACCTGTCTCTGAATGTTGACAAGACAACCGAGATGGTTGTTGACTTTAGGAGGACACGAAGCGACCATTCTCTGCTGAGCATCAACGGCTCCTCTGTGATCGTCGAAAGCACCAAAGTCCTGGGTGTCCACCTGGAGAAGAACCTTACCTGGTCCCTCAACACCAGCTCTCTGCACAAGAAAACTCAACAGCGTCTCTTCTCCCTGAGAATACTGAGGAAGGCCTAGCTTCCACCACCGATCTTGACCACCTTCTATAGAGGAACTATTGAGAGCATCCTGAGCAGCTGCATCTCTGGTTTGGGAACTGTGCCATATCTGACCACAAGACCCTACAGCGAATAGTGAGGACAGCAGAGAAGATCATCGGGGTCTCTCTTCTCGCTATTCAGGACATCTACACCACACGCTGCATCCGCAAAGCCACAAGCATTGTGGCTGATCGGACACACCCCTCTCACACACTCTTCACCCTCCTGCCATCTGGAAAAAGGTACCGAAGCATTCGGGCCTCACATCCAGACTGTGCAACAGCTTTTTTCCACAAGCCACCTGTCTCCTCAACAAAAGGGGACTAGTCTGATACACAAACACACACAAACATTATCACTCAGCTTAACGTATCTACCTAAAAACATTGAGACTGGACTGACTAATCAACACAAGCGCAAACACACTGATCTACACTACCAAACTACTGTACACACCAACCTGTAAATGCTCTTTTGCAGAATATTCATTTTTAATTTTTCTTAATTGTTGCTGCTACGTTAAGGAACGTTTACTGTTTCTCCACCACCTCAACTCACCACCTCAACACCACAGAGTATTATGTTATGTCGTGTTTTGCACGTGCACTTTATGTTGTCAGTTGTCTGTATTAAAAAAAAAACCCGTAGTCTTCCTTTCTGAGTTGGCTATTTAGTTTTTGTTAATTTATGTTGTAAATTTATGTTGTCAGGTCAATCTGTCTTGTCTCCGCTAGCCAGCTAACTTGGTCTCTTAGTTAGCTAGTTTAGTTTTTCTGTTAATTTATGTTGTAAATTTATGTTGTATGTAGCACCTTAGTCCTGGAGGAATGTTGTTTCGTTTCACTGTGTACTATCTGTATATGGTTGAAGTGACAATAAAGCCGACTTGAACTTGAACTTGAGTTAACAGTGTTTGGTTTCAGGGTTAAGCTCTCGCGAGCATGCGTGATTGCTGCGTGAGGCAACCAGGAAGTGGAGTCGGGTCATGTGATCCGGCATAAAAGCAAACCGGCAAACATGTCAGGGTGGAGAGATGTGGAGAACACAGCTCTGCTGTTACAAGAGAGAGAAAGTCATTGTCGTGGCCAGTGCATCATTTTCCCGTGGTGGATTTATCTATCCTGGATACCTTCAATACCCCTCCGTTTTCGTGCTCCCGGACTGAACATCTTTTCCCGGTGAGACCGCGCGATCTCTCCCACCATTCACCCTCAAACACACACAATAACATCACAGACCTTGGACACTCCATACATACCCACACACACACACTCCATTTCATATATTTGTATATATTCTGTAAATATTGTTGTTTTTTTGGGTGCACCTGGTTTGTTTGTTTGTCTATTAATACACTTTGGATTTGTTTTGAATAGTATTTTTATGTAGGTGTCCTTCTTGTCTAGGTGTGTGAGGGCCAGATGGAGTGTGGTGGAGTTGTCATCATCCGTTGAATGGTTGATATGCAAACTGCAGTGGGTCCAGTGTGGGGGACAGCAGGGTCTTGATGTATCTCATGACGTGTACTCCACCCAATAGGTGACGTCGCCATAAGTTGCAGCCTCCCTAAACATGTTCCATTCAGTGTTCTCAAAACAGTCCTGAAGAGTAGAGATGGCTTCTGCTGGCCAGGTTTTGAACACCTGACGAGTGGTCTGTATGCTAAAATTAGCATAACAGAGATGTGGTCTGAGTAGCAGAGGTGGGTGCAGGGCTCTGTCCGATATGCGCTGGGGATAAACAAGATCTAGTGTGTTCTCTCCTCTTGTTTTAAAATCAACATACTGATGGAATTTAGGGAGCACAGTGTTGAGATTAGCATGGTTAAAATCTTTAGCATCAATGTAGTTCATTTATCTTTGCATACAGTTTACAGAGTGCTAGCATTAGCGCTAGGTGGAATGTAAATAAAAAGGTTTACATCTAACAGCCACAAACTCCACCAGTGATGAAGAATAGTTAGAAACTAGCTGAGTTTATACACCATTCCGTGTTGATAGACACACATGCTGGATGCACAAAGCTGCATTTTGTCGGCGCAAAATGAGGCTAGCGAGTCTAGCTGGATGGTTGCATCTGGAACAGTGTCGCTGAGCCATATCTCTGTGAAAACAAAGACGTGGCAGTCTCTAAACTCATGCTGTATAGTCTGCTGGAGTTGGATGTAGTCCAGTTTATTGTCCAAAGAACAGAGGTTGGATAAGATGATGGACCGTAGAGCCAGCCAGCTAGAGTTGTTTTAGCCTAGCACAGACTCCTGCCCGCTGGCCGTGCTTCCACTTCCTTGCGCACCACTTCCAATGTCCCCTTCTCCGGCCACTGCCATCACGCAACATCGAGGGCTGGAGGCATGGTGCCCTCAGCAAGCCGAGTTTTTGGCTCCGGAGCAGGAGCTGCATGCTTCTGCCACGCTGCCATCATGGGTCACTAGATCCATTGTGTTCCTTTTTATAGTCATTGAGATCCTTATAGTCCTCACAGTTGCCCATTTTTTCTGCTTCCAGCACCAAATGTTGCCTAATATAGCCGTGCTTCCAGGTGCCACTGTAACAATATAATCAACAATATTTACTGCACCTGACAGCAGGTGATGTTATGACTGATCAGTGTATACAGTGCTTCTCAAAAACTTAGAATGTTTAATAAAACTTAAATATTTTTTCTAGATTAATATATTTTAGATTCATAACACATCAAGCCTTTATGTATGTATAATAAGCCTTTATTTGTCACATATACATTAAAGCACAGTGAAATTATTTCTGTGCATATCCCAGCTTAACTGGGGTCAGAGCGCAGGATCAGCCATGATACAGCACCCCTGGAGCAGATAGGGTTAAGGGCCTATAATATTCCAGGCTTATATGCTATAATCCTTTTTTGTTTTGATTTTCATGATAACAGCTTACACCTTATGAAAGTCTACAATCTTGAGCCTCAAACTAATTTAAATATTTCATTTTGTGTTTGAGTAAATTAAGATCCAGAAGATGATCATCAACTTCATCCACACTGAGGATAAGCCACAGAAGGTGCTGTATGGAGGCATATTCATGGAAAGTTGCCTGCAAGGGAATGATTTAGTATGACTGAAACCGGTAGCAACAAGTATGACTAGAGTAGAGTGAGGCTGGAGTCAGTGCATCAAGAGTCACCACACAGAAGTCTTTAGGTAATGGGCTACAACTGTTGCATTCCACTCCTGTTTCCTGAATAATGTCAGAAGTGTTTTCTCTAAGGTGAAAAACAACTGGACTATTGCTCTTTGTTCCAAAGTCCTCTTTTAAGATTAAAGTAAATTTTGCATTTCATTTGAAAATCAAGGTCTCAGTTGGTCCATTTTATCAAGTCCAAAGTCAAGGCATCGTCTACCATGAGATTTTAGAACACTACTTGCTTGTTTCTCATGACAAGCTGATGAAGATGTTGATTCCCCTTTTCAGCAGGACCTGCTCACAGTGCCATAAATACCACCTAATTAATTTACTGACCATGATAACACTGTGCTAATTTGGGTGGCCAAATCACCTGACATGAACACCATTTAGAATCTCTAAACTATTGTCAAGAGGAAGATAAGAAACACCCGACCCAACAATACGGACACAGCTTAAAGCTCCTCTCAAAACAACCTGGTCTTCAGTATCACCTTAGCAGTGCCATTGGCTGATCGCCTCCAAGCCATGCTGCACTGATGCAGTAATTCATGCTAAAGGAGTCCTGACAAGGTACTGAATGCATAAACAAAAAAATGTTTCAACCATATTATAAATCCTCTTTTGGTTGATTACGGATATTAGAAAATATATTAGTACTTTTGATTTTCATGAGCTGTAAGCTGTAATCATCAAAATCAAAACAGAAAAAGATTTGAAATATTTTACATTTATATTTAACAATTCTATTATATACACATGGTATGCACCAACATATACAGTACTGAAACTTGAGTTTCAGTACTTGAATGCGCATGTGCGTTTGTAGGGTTGTTCCCAGTAGTGAAAACGGAGTTGTTTTGCGCAGTTGAAAATGGTTCTTTTGATGGAGGAAAAAGCATTCATAGTTGAGTATTATTTCCACTCATACGGAAGTGGTTGGCAACACAGACCGAGTTTGAAAAAGTTGACAGAACGTTTAGGGATGGATTTAATAAGACAACACTAAGTAACTGTTATTCTGTCTATTTTTATGAAATTTTGTGTTCTGGTACTAGTGGCCAGCTGGCCTTGCCCAGCAACCTGTCAACGCAGCCTCGGCATAAGCCCATAAACTTACCCTAACTGGAAACAAGGGCCTTAACAGCAAGCAAAGCACTTATTTCTTGTCGACAGCTGGATTGAAAAATCTGGTGCTTGGCGTAGATGAAAGTGTCATGGCAGCACGCGCATGTGGTGATCAAAATGCAGAATTCAGTTTACTCACCTTTGAAGTCCTTGGAGCTTGTGGCAACACTTCTCCCGCATGCTGATCATGCCTGTAGCATTTGCCGCTCAACATTAGGCTCTGAGCCATAAACTTCAACCTTTAACTCTAGTCATTGTTACTCTGGACCCCGAATGAAGCTCCTTGTGCCTATAATGTGTCAGGAGCCCGAAATCCATTCATTCATTCTTTGCCAGCCGTAAGCAGAATTAGGTGGCCCACTCTTTCACACATCTGCAGAAGGGTATTCTGCGTCTGTAGGGAGCCTTCGGAATATACAGGGGTTGGACAACGAAACTGAAACACCTGGTCTTAGACCACAATAATTCATTAGTATGGTGTAGCGCCTCCTTTCAAGGCCATACAGCATCAATTTGTCTTTGGAATTTCAGATACAAGTCCTGCACAGTGGTCAGAGGGATTTTGAGCCGTTCTTCTTGCGGAATAGTGGCCAGGTCACTAGGTGATGCTAGTGGAGGAAAACGTTTCCTGACTCGCTCCTCTAAAACACCCCAAAGTGGCTCAATATATTTAGATCTGGTGACTGTGCAGGCCAGGGGAGATGACTTCACTTTCATGTTCATCAAACCACTCTGTCACCAGTCCTGCTGTGGTTATTGGTGCATTATCATCCTGATACATGGCACCGCCTTCAGGATATTATGTTTGAACCACTGTATGCACATGGTCCTCCAGAATGGTTCGGTAGTCCTTGGCAGTGACTCACCCATCTAGCACAAGTATTCTGCCTAGGGAATGCAGCCCAAACCATCACTGATCCACCTCCATGCTTCACTCTGCAGCAGTCTGGGTGGTACGCTTCTTTGGTGCTTCTCCACACCGTAACCAGATGTGGGAAAGAAGGAGAAGGTGGACTCATCAGAGAACAATACATGTTTCACATTGTCCACAGCTCAAGATTTTCGCCGCTGTCACCATTGAAGCCGACGCTTGGCATCGGAATGAGTGACCAGAGGTTTGTCTATAGCAGCCCGGCCGTGTGCATCGACCCTGTGGAGCCCCAGACCAACAGTTTTGGTGGAAACTGGAGAGTTGAGGTGCACATTTAATTCTGCAGTGTGTTGGGCAGCTGTGGTTTTATGTTTTTTGGATACAATGTGGGTTAGTATCCGGACATCCCTTTCAGACAGCTTCCTCTTGCGTCCACAGTTCTCCTGTTGGATGTGGTTTGTGCTTCTTGGTGGTATGCTGACATTACCCTGGATACCGTGGCTCCTTCCTTCAGGAATGCCATTTGAATGCTCACTGAATAATGATGTACGGCACATGCACACACACCATATAGAGTATATATTCTAGTTATATTTATTTATATATTTATAATTTAATACAAATACTAATTTGTAAATACTAATACAAAAGCAGCTCTCTTTTACAGTGTGTGTGTGTGTGTGTGTGTATATGCATGTGTTCTCATCGCCATTTTCCCACCACTCACCCCCTCCACCTCCTCCTCATCAGGAACACGCCCTTTTCTGACATCATCACTACGATGCTGTGTTTCTGGAAGCACACATGCACATGCCCCCCACCCCACAACCCCCCCTCCCCCCTTTAGAATTTGATCTCGGATCATCCGAATCTCTGCAGTCTGGTCACCCTGCATCCTCCTGCCAGGGATGAGCTCCAGGGTGAAGATAGTGATCTACTTTAATTCCTCGGATCCATCCTGATGGACAGCGCACACACACCTGAGACTCACCTGTGCGGTCCCTCACACACCTCCCTCAGTCTGAGGGTTTAAGTCCAGTGTGTCACTTCATCTTCTAGTGGTGGTTAATGAACATCGCCGGATTAATACATCAGTAATAACATGTGCAGTGTAAACATGTTAATTCAGATTCCTGTGGATTTAAATTTAATCAGATGTTTTTTCCTGAGTGTAAGGTGAACTGGTTTAAAGCTGAACCTGCAATGTGGCGACCCGCAGCCCGAGCTCTCAGATGAAGTGTGTTATTAGATCTGAAGCTGTTCAGGTGTAATTGGGTTACAGTGTGGAGGAGGATCAGCATGAACTGGGTGGGTTCTAGACAGGAAACAGTCATATCAATCTGGCAACCCGGTGGAGTGTGACGATCAAGACTCTGGGTTTTCAGCTGATCAAATAGATCCTTCATCATCATCATCATCTTCATCAGCACCACAAACACCATCATTATCATCATCACTACTAGAACCAACATCATCTTCATCATCACTAGTTATTCTCTGATCTTTCCCCTGAAGCGCGAGCCGCATCCCTGCAGGGAAACCAGCTCCGCGCGCGCGCGCGTGTGTGTATGTGTGTAATGCGCTGAGGAAGAGGAGGGGTGTGTGTGTGTGTGTGTGTGTGTGTGTAGCTCGGTTCCTCTGCGCGCTCCTGACTCTAGCTCGCTCCACAGATCTGATCAGAGGCGATGCGGATTATTTCCGCTTTATTTTTCCAGTTTATAACAAAATAACGAGATAATCACAGGCTGATTCGGTGGGCTTTTATTATTATTATTATTATTATTATTATTATTGTTGTTGTTGTTTGTCCTGCTCCCGAACGCGCGCTCCTGTCGCCATGGGGACAAACGGATCGGAGAGATAAACGCTTTAATGTCCTGAGCGCGCGCTGATGTGACTGAGCTCCATTCGGTACCGGGGAGTTTGGATTCGGATCACCACGTCATCCTCCTCTCCCTCGGCCGGACTCTCCTCCTCTCCTCTCCTCCTCTCCTCTCCTCTCCTCGCCTGCGGATGGGACAGAATTAAATAAATTATCCCCGGTGTTTCCCGCCCTGCCCCGCTCCTCCCCGCTCCTCCTCGCGCCGCTCCGCTCCGCTCCGCTCTCTGCCCCCGCTGTTCGGTGACTCGGTGTTCGGTACGGCGATGCTGATCGGGCCGGTCCCCCCCGGGCTCGGGGCGCGCGGCTGAGCGGTGAGGATGAGGATGAGCACGCGGCGCTGTGGAGGAGGAGGAGGAGGAGGAGGAGGAAGATAAGCAGCAGCAGCGTTTCACGGGTTCGTGCTTTACTTCATTTCTGCTTTATAGCGCGAGACACGACGGCTTCCGGTAACTCTAGGTGTGTGAACAGGAACTCTTTGATCTTTCCTCCCGGTGTGTGTGTGTGTGTGTGTGTGTGTGTGTGTGTGATGTTGCGCTGATTTCTCTCCCCTGTTCGTGAGTGCGGCGGTGTGGGGCTTCCCGCATCTCCATAACGGACCTGCTGTGTGTGTGTGTGTGTGTGTGTGTGTTTGTGCGCGCAGGATGGCGCGGTTCGGAGAGCCCGGTGTGCCCGGCGGCGGCCCGGTGGCCCGGGGTGGAAGCAGACAGGGGACTCAGCGCGTGTACAAGCAGTCTATGGCGCAGAGAGCGCGCACCATGGCGCTGTACAACCCCATCCCCGTGCGCCAGAACTGTCTCACCGTCAACCGCTCTCTCTTCCTGTTCAGCGAGGACAACCTGGTCCGGAAGTACGCCAAGAAGATCACAGAGTGGCCATATCCTTCAGCTGTGTGTGTGTGTGTGTGTGTGAGGTGGGGAGGGTGAGCAGAACTTGTGTTATCTTCTCTCATTATCAACTTTAATTACTGGACACAGGAGTGTGTGTGTGTGTGTGAGATAGAAAGAGAACTTTATGCTAAAACCTGAAAGAACTTACATTTCATGAACAGTATTATTGTTATTATTATTATTATTATTATTGTTATTATTATTATGGTGTGTGTGAGCCACATGTGACGTGATGGAGGTGTGTGTTCAGAAGCCAGGGTACTGCTGCGTGGGTGTACGAGGACTCCTGCTGATCTGAGTTGGACTCTCTGTGTGTGTGTGTGTGTGTGTGGTTGCTGATGTCAGCACATGAGTCCATAGCAGAGCTTTCAGAGCTGAGTGGAGTGGAGGAGGAAAGAGAGATGAGAAGGAGATGGAGAACAAGTGCAGTGTTACTGCTGAGCTGATATTATTGATCTGATATTATTATTATTATTATTATTATTATTATTATTATTATTATTATTATTATTATTATTATT
>QMIH01002608.1:0-15000 GCA_003987875.1 Clarias batrachus | reverse complement strand
AGGGAGGAGCAGAGAGGTCACAAACACCACTTGAATCACTGCGGCAGTGAACAAACAGTTTCTGTGACATTCCCATGATGGTTGTTTATCCTCCAGGCCTGCAGGTGGTGCTGAAGTCCATAATGAAGGCGATGATTCCCCTGCTGCAGATCGGTGTTCTGCTGTTTGTCGCAATCCTCATGTTCGCCATCATCGGCCTCGAGTTCTATTCGGGAAAATTTCACAAAGCATGTTATGACAATGTCACAGGTACCCCACCCCCTCCTCCCCCATATACACACACACACACACACACACACACACACGCACACACACACACACACACACACACACAGTACAGTGCTACAGAAAAAAGGAAAATGGTAGAAATAAAGGCTCAAACCAATGTGTGTGTGTGTGTGTGTGTGTGTGTAGGAGAGATTCTGGACGATCAGCTGTGTGGTGATGAGTTACCTGCGCGTGTGTGTCCTTCTGGATCTGTGTGTAATGACACGTTGCTCGGACCAAATTATGGAATCACGCAGTTTGATAACATTTTCTTCGCCGTCCTCACTGTGTTCCAGTGCATCACCATGGAGGGCTGGACAGACATGCTTTACTATGTAAGGACACACACACGCACACACACACACACACACACACACACACACACACACACACACACACACACAATAAATCCAAGTATCCAGTCCAGTCAAACACTGCGCTGTGTCCCGCTCGTGTGTTCCTGTAGAGTAATGATGCTTTAGGAAGCACATGGAACTGGATGTACTACGTCCCGCTCATCATCATCGGCTCCTTCTTCATGCTCAACTTGGTGTTGGGTGTGTTGTCTGGGTAAGTGTGTGTGTGTGTGTGTGTGTGTGTGTGTGTGTGTGTGTGTGTGTGTGTGTGTGTGTGTGTGTGAGAGAGAGAGAGAGAGTATAATTTTTAAATATTTGTGTACTGTATATATTATACATGTGTGTGTGTGTGTGTGTGTGTGTGTGTGTGTGTTGTGGTTCCACAGTGAATTTGCTAAAGAGAGGGAACGAGTTGAGAACCGCAGAGAGTTTCTGAAGTTGCGGAGACAGCAACAGATTGAAAGAGAACTGAACGGATATCTGGAGTGGATCTGCAAAGCAGGTATATCCCCACACACACACACACACACACACACACACACACACACACACAGACACACTACAACAGTAAAACACTACACCACAACACTAGACATGACCACACTATGGCGTCCTCATGTTGTACCTGGGACTGTAACTCAGTCTCTGCTGGAACTGTGCTGTGCTGTGAGGTCGAAAGTGCAGCTGTGTAACAGGAAACATGTTTCGGTTAAGGTTGAAGTCCACCGTGTCGAGGTCACACACTGTTCACTCACAGAGTACAAAATTGGTTGTGGCGATTTCAGTGCTACAGTCCCGCGCTGTCACGATGTACTACTGCTGTACGCAAGTCGTTCTGGATGATGCCATGAAAAATAATCAGATTCAACTGGCTCACTTACAGCTTACGTCCAGCCGTTCTTCTAGCTTGGTGGTGTGGGGTTTGAACCTGGGACATTCCAGTCAGGAACTGAACTCCTTAAGCACTGAGCTACTCCTGCCCTGTGTAAATGCTACCTAGTGTAGAAAGCTATGGCCAGGTGTTCTGCATAGGACCTAAACAAGTATCACCGTACTGCTCCCTCTGTTGGCCTGGAGGAGACTGATGGAGACTCTCATGATCTCCATATGTGAGAAGTAAATTCTGCTCTTGACCCCTCGTGATATCTAGCGGTATAGCGTAGTAACGGAATACTGATGGGTGTAGGAGTTATGCTGTTTAAAAGCTGGAGTGAAGATTTGACATGACTACTGAGAGGGGCAGATTTGTGATGATGGTTATGGCGATGCGTCACCATGGTCGTTGGGGCAGGGGGTCGAGGTACACGCCTATCTGCTGATGGAGTTCCTGGAACTTTGACCCTAACGAATGCACAACAGTATTAGTGATTAAACTGCTGATCTACTGGGATTTTTACACACAACCATCTCTTGGGTTTACAGAGAATGGTTGGAAAAAGAGAAACTATCCAGTGAGGGTAGTTGCCTGGGTGAACATGCCAGAAGTCAGAGAAGAATGGCCAGACTGGTGTGAAATGATAGAAAGCCAACATTAACTCAAATAACATCTTGTTACAACCGAGTTATGCTGAAGAGAGTCTCTGAACACACAACACATCAAACTTTTGAAGCAAATGTCAGCTAAGATCAGGAACCTGAGGCTAAGCTTCACATGGGTTCACCAAATTTGGACAAAGGAAGATTGGTAAAAACGTTGCCTGGTCTAGACATGGATGCTGTGACATTCGGATGGTCGGCTCAGAATTTGGCATAAATAAGATGGAAGCTTATTGTATCAGTGGTTCCGTCAGGTCACGGTGTAATGGTGCAGATTTTCTTGGTGCACTTTGGGGTCCTTAGTACCAATTGAGCATTATTTAAATGCCACAGAGCATTGTGGCCGACCGTGTCCATCCCTTTAGGACCACAGGATTGTCTCAAAGTCAAAGTCATCTCAAACTGGCTTCTTGAACATGACAGTGAGGTCACTGTACACACACGGCCTCTGCAATCACCAGATCAATGCATTAAAGCAGCACCTTTGGAATGTTGTGGCGCCAGATTGTCGCATCTGAGAGACGTGTTTACAGTGACTGCGCCAATACGTCAATATCGAGCAAAATCTCTTGGGAGTTTTTTTCCAGCACCTTGGTGAACTCTCTGGCATGAGAAATTAAAGCAAACGGGGTCCAACCCAGTACTAGCAAGGTGTACCTAATGAAGTGGCCAGTGCATGTATATGTTACTCTTTGAGGCAAGTCTGGGGAAACAATATATATTGTTACATATCACCAAATCATTATTAACCTGGTTGTCAGTGGTGCTGTTCTCCACTAGAGGTCGCTCATGTTCCACACTAAGTGTTTGGAGCTTTAGTACTTTTACGAAACCCAAAAACTGGTAAAGCATCAAACACCAGTGTGAATCAGCCAGGTTCCTACAGATGCCACTTTTAACCCTCTCAAGACTAATGAGATACCACAGGAATGTCAGCTACAGTAAATATGCCTGTGCCCATGCACACACACACACACACACGCACACGCGTGCGCGCACACACACACACAGAGCACAGCTGACGTCTGGATTTAGACGTCTGGTTAGAAGGTTTGCATTGGGGGAGTGTGTTTATTAACATGGTGAACTGTTCTGTACAGAGGGGTACACTTTATTTAAGATGAATTTTAATGAGTCTCGGTCTCAGGGACGTCTTTACTGTCCCATTGTTCTGTAAAATGTTTTTGACTGAGCCTTAAGTTACAGGAGATTGATCAACTTTGGACTCTCTCTCTCTCTCTCTCTCATTGCAGAGGAAGTGATTATGGCTGAAGATGGCACTAAAGGAGACCGTATGGATTTTTATAATGAATAAAAAATTACTTTTTATACACATTGGTGTCAATTATTTTATATCATACTGTTTGTGTGTGTGTGTGTGTGTGTGTGTGTGTGTGTGTTCAGGATCTCGCAGAAGACCCACTATAAAAAAGAGTAAAACTGACCTGCTGAACCCAGAGGGAGGACAGGATCACATAGGGGACGCAGTGGGTGAGAGAACAACACACACCTCAAGACACACCTTTACTCAACACTGATCATAAATAAACTGAAGTAAAGCACTGAGTGCCTAGCTCTTCAGCGCCCTCTTTAGTCCACATATGGTATTGCTTACATTTTGCTGCCTAGTTATAATCATAAAATCAGAAGTGAGAAGTGTGTTTGCAGTTGATTACATTGTGTGTGTGTGTGTGTGTGTGTGTGTGTGTGTGTGTGTGTGTGTGTAGGTCTGAAAGCTGAGGGCTCCAGTTTTAGTAAGAAAGAGCGCCGTTTCCGTATCCTCGTACGTAAGATGGTAAAAACTCAGGCGTTTTATTGGACCGTCCTCAGCCTTGTTGGTCTCAACACACTCTGCGTCGCAGTTGTCCACTACGACCAACCAGAACTGCTGTCTGACTTTCTATGTAAGTGTGGGTGTGTGCTTATATTCGTGTACACATGGACAGGATGAGAACAGGTGTGATAACTGAGAGTAGCAGTTTCTCATAGCTGTGATCTGTGACCTCTCACCTCTGACCCCAGTCTACGCAGAGTTTATCTTTCTGGGCCTCTTCATGTTTGAGATGCTGATAAAGATGTACGGATTGGGGACGAGACCATACTTCCACTCCTCCTTCAACTGTTTTGACTGTGCGGTAAGTGTCTGTCTATGTCTCTCTTTATGTCTCATTGTCACTTAATATCACTCTGTGTGGTTCATGACACATTAAGCTTTTTTAAAGGTGTTCTGTTGTTGCCGTTGTGTATTTTGAACTAATCTGTTTTTGTTTGATGTGTGTGTGTGTGTGTGTGTGTGTGTTAGGTGATTGTTGGCAGTATATTTGAGGTGTTCTGGGCAGTGATAAAACCTGGCACTTCGTTTGGGATCAGTGTCCTGCGAGCTCTGAGACTGCTGCGGATCTTCAAAGTCACAAAGTAAGTGTTCAAGTGTGAGTTCACTTCAGTGTAGTGTGTTACTGTAGAGTGTTGGTGTAGAGTGTTAGAGTAGACTGTTAGAGTAGAGTGTTAGAGTAGAGTGTTGGTGTAGAGTGTTGGTGTAGAGTGTTAGAGTAGAGTGTTGGTGTAGAGTGTTGGTGTAGAGTGTTAGAGTAGAGTGTTGGTGTAGAGTGTTGGTGTAGAGTGTTAGAGTAGASTGTTRGWGTAGAGTGTTRGWGTAGAGTGTTRGWGTAGASTGTTRGWGTAGAGTGTTAGAGTAGAGTGTTGGTGTAGAGTGTTGGTGTAGAGTGTTAGAGTAGAGTGTTGGTGTAGAGTGTTGGTGTAGAGTGTTAGAGTAGACTGTTAGAGTAGAGTGTTAGAGTAGAGTGTTGGTGTAGAGTGTTGGTGTAGAGTGTTAGAGTAGACTGTTAGAGTAGAGTGTTGGTGTAGATCAGGGGTCTCAAACTCAGTTCCTGGAGGGCCGCAGCCCTACACGTGTTTTGTTCCAACCGTAAGTAAAAACACCTGATCCAACTAAACAAGTCATTGAGGCTTATTTGAAAACTACATAGTATGTATGTTGGAGCAGGGTTGGAACAAAACTCTGTGGGGCTGCGGCCCTCCAGGAACTGAGTTTGAGACCCCTGGTGTAGAGTGTTGGTGTAGTGTGTTGGTGTAGTGTGTTGGTGTAGAGTGTTGGTGTAGTGTGTTAGTGTAGTGTGTTGGTGTAGAGTGTTGGTGTAGAGTGTTAGTGTAGTGTGTTGGTGTAGTCTGTTAGTAGTGGGGTAGTGAGTGTGAGGTGACAATTCTTTGTTGCAGAAGGTTCTCATGCATTGAGCTTGTACTGTTGCCCCACTAGTGACTATGATCTGTGTATACTGTGAACTCATTCTCTGGCCATGTCACAATTGCCCCTCGTCGAATGACTCCAGGTCCACCATTCCACTTACAGTATTTTACATTCACCAGTGTAGTGTGGTTAGTGTAGTGTGGTTAGTGTAGTGTGGTTAGTGTAGTGTGGTTAGTGTAGTGTGGGTAGTGTAGTGTGGTTAGTGTACTGTGGTTAGTGTACTGTGGTTAGTGTAGTGTGGTTAGTGTAGTGTGGTTTCTTCAGTATGTTTATGACAGTTAGTGGAGGAGATTGATTACTGTCTCCTTCTTTTGACAGGACCACATGTCTAATTCTATACCTCTCTCTCTCTCTCTCTCTCTCTCTTTCTCTCTCTCTCTATCTTACTGTTTTTCCTCATCCTGTCCCTCTACATGTGTGTTTCAATCTCTCTCTCTCTCTCTTAGGTACTGGGCTTCTCTGCGTAATCTGGTTGTGTCACTCTTGAATTCAATGAAGTCGATCATCAGCCTTCTTTTCCTTCTCTTCTTGTTCATCGTGGTGTTTGCCCTTCTGGGGATGCAGCTGTTTGGGGGACAGTCAGTAGAATCCAACACACACACACACACACACACACACACACATTGTAAAGCCTTGAACAGGGCAAACCGAACAGCAGGAGATGTAGACGATAAATAAAAGTGCTCTTTTTATTTATAACAAAAGTGCGGAGAAAAGTTGAGGGAATGAGAGAGTTGGTGAGGAAGGTGTAGAGAGTGCAATTGCTTGGCATCTGAAAATGGCAGCGAATGTCCCGAACCTGGGAATGGTCGCTGCTGATGGAAGCAGAGGACAAGGAACCAGAGGAGGTAGTTGAAGTCTGGCAATGGCCTTTCCTCTGTGGAGCGATTCCAGAACAGTCAGGCCTTGCCATCTGCTAGAGGAGCATGATTGGTCACCAGAGTGAAGTGTCTCCCCACCAGCTACTACTTTAACTCCTCTCCAGCCTATTTGATGGTAAGAGCCTCTTGCTTTAGGGTGGCAGGCCTTTGCTCTGTTGGTGTGATTTTCCTGCTCAAATACAGGATTGGATGTTCTTCACTGTCAAGCCCAGGCTCTGAAGCATCATTGTGCAATAGGAAGTGGTGGTTGAAATTAGGGTTGCAGAGGATGGGGAGGTGGTGAGGTGAGTTTTCAAAAGCTGAATCACTTTTTTGCTTCCACTGCCCGCATCACTTTTTCTGGCTGGCTGTTCCTAAGGAGATCAGAGAGCGGTATTGGCATAGCCGAAGGAACAAATCTGTGGTAATTACTTGTGACATCAGCACGATGACCTCATAGCTAGATCATCATTGCAGATGTCTTGTGATAGTTTTGATCACAAATATAGTTTTGATTTCTGCTGATGTTTTTGTGCGTGAAGGGACTCTTGTTTTTTTTTAAGTATTTTTGTCCCACCAGCTTTTTTGTAGTTGGAAATCTGCTGCCATTAGGCGTCCCACTGGGCGTGCCACGGGGCCCTCACACGTGATTTTGCTGCATAGCTCATACACACTTGCATGGATGCAAGCTTTTTCCAAAGCACCTGGAGCTTTTTGGAGGTCTACACATAAAATTCCCCCTTTTCAAAAATTGTCACAGTGGTATTGGGATATCCCCTTTAGATGCATGTCTTCCTGGTGTGCCCATGTGGCGATGGTACAGGGTGCTTGGGCCCTTCTTCTTCTTCTTCTTCTTCTTTTATATTTATTTACAAATATTTTATAAAGTCGTTTGCTTGCAGTTGTCTGGCATTAAAGGACTAATTTCATTTATTATGATTACAATTGTTTTATTTGCTTGGGGCAGGCCCCAGGGGCACCTTTTTCAGTTTGTCCTCAGGCCTGCTCTGCAGAGCTCCTTAAGGATCAAACGGAGGTTATGCAGGTGGTCATGCCACATTCATGAGTGAATGACCACATCATATATGTAGTACACTGCATACAGCTGGTGGTGATGTATGATGTATATGAGCCTTTGGACAGTGGCAGAGGCCCTGTGCAGGCTGAAGAATTCTCTTCATAATGTCAGTGGCTGCGATCTGTGCTCAAGGCAGTTTTTCTTTGCCTTTGGGGTGAGAGCCACCTGCCAGAACCACTTGGCCAAGTTGAGCTTTGAAATGAAAGGAGCCTGAGCGACCCAACGTGTTTGGGCACTACCATGATGGGGCTGGGGCACTGGCTGGCGGACTCCTCTATGATGACATCATTAATCACTATAGGGACCTTGCTTTTAATGGCACGATGGCGGGCCTCCGTAACTTCATATGGATGCCTGCTGACAATTACATTTGGTAGGGTTCTGATCTCTTGTCACACCAGACGAGTGAGTCCTGATTCGGTGGAGAACACACCTTGGAATTGAATGACTAGCTAATTTAGCTCTTGATGCTGGACCCTGACCCACTCGCTGCACAATGTTGAATTTACATTTGGGGCTGGGCACCAGTAGCAGCAATCTTTCTCCAGTTTGGTACCCTTAGGGCTGCGCAGAACAGTTGTAGGCTATATACTGCTCTACTCTGGCTTTTTCCATGTGCGTAGGAAGAGCAGCCATCTCTGCTCTGCTCTGTATTGGAATATATGCAGAAGATGTTAACAAAGATGCCATGTACTCTCTATAGTGTGAAAGTTCCCGGTGCTTACTCACTCACCATCTATACCGCTTTTTCCTGTATTCAGGGTCGTGGGGGGCCTGGAGCCTATCCCAGAAGACTTGGGGCATGAGGCGGGGAACACCTGGACGGGGTGCCAGTCCATCACAGGGCACACGTATACATACTCATTCACACAATACGGGCGATGCCAGTTAGCCTTATCTGCATGTCTTTGCATAGCAGCCCGGGTCAGTCATGCCCTATGAATAGAGGAAAAGGTAATTAAGACACTATGCCAGCATTTATTACG
Source organism: Clarias batrachus (assembly GCA_003987875.1). Lineage (NCBI taxonomy): Eukaryota > Metazoa > Chordata > Actinopteri > Siluriformes > Clariidae > Clarias > Clarias batrachus. Next base: position 6,652 of record QMIH01002608.1, on the reverse strand, counting down.
TATTTCCCCCTTGGTCCTCCACAGTGAAGTCCAACGATGCAGGCTCACCCCATGGTAGCTGGGTTAGCATCACCATCATTATAATTGTTGGCTCAAAGCCCTCAGATGGTGGCGAATCTGCTTGGTTTGGGTTCAATGAGCAAAGGCTCATCCTTCAACAAAGGTTGGCGAGGCTCTGATACATGTCACCGATTCATGAACCAGGGAGGTCATTATAACAGCAGTGCGTTTTTCTCGTGGCTGAACACACATCCGCCCTTTATTGCGCGGAGGAGCTTTCTGTTGTTCTTGGGGAATGGAGCACAAGAGCCAGCCGAGCACGAACCTCTCAGTGATTTCCCAGACTATTACAAGCTCCAGGTGTGTGACCCATGTGAACCGACGTGTGATCCGGTATAGGTTGTGCAGTTACTTGGCTTCTGAAGTGGATGTCTTGAACCGGCTTTTCCCTGCTGATGGAGGCTGAAGACGAGGACCCAGAAGACAATTGAAGCCTGGCGATGACCCTTTCTTGGCATTACATTGGCAGTCGGACAGAGGCAAAACATCCAGCCGACGACCATGGGATGGTGGTGAGCCTTGCGCCCAGGCAAGCAGGAAAGCCCCTTCCTAAACTAACCAGAGAACTGGCCATGGTGCTGAAGAGTTTCCTTGGTTCATTTTCACGAGTGAGGCACGTGAACATGGTAAGAGCACTAACTGTAGGCCCGCAATCACACACACACACACACACACACACACACACACACACACACACACACACACACACACACACCTTTTTTCTACAAAAACCGTTTTGAGCCATTGATTCTTCTCAAACCAGTTCCTAATGGTTCAGCACCAAAGACCTGTCCCTCAGCCAAGAGGACTGTTTCAACAACAGCATTTCTACAACAGATCTCGTTAGTGCAATACTCCACCAGTCATACTCAGATGCCAATTGCAAAGCCAGGAGCAAAACTTCCAAAAACATTTTGTAGCCCTCCATTGTTGTTTGGTTTTGCAAGTGTTGCTGGGAAGCTGGGAAATTGGATACATACACCACTGTAAACAGTAATGTAACAACCTTTTTCTTTAGTCTGTAGACAAGCAAACTGCTTCCTAGCTCATTATTTCTGAAGCATGTGTGTGTATTTGTGTGTGTTTCAGGTTTAACTTTGAAACGGGAACTCCTCCTACAAACTTTGATACCTTTCCGGCAGCAATCATGACTGTGTTTCAGGTGAGTGTGTGGGTGTTATTATTATTATTTTTTGACTCTGTAAGACTACTTTGTGGCAATGATGTCTGTTAACATCGCTATGTAAATAAAATTGAATGGAATTGAATTAAATCAAATTTTGTGAGTGTGTGTTGTAAATTTCTCTGTCATGGTGTGTGTGTGTGTGTGTGTGTGTGTGTGTATACACATGTGTTAGATCCTGACAGGTGAGGACTGGAATGTGGTTATGTACTATGGAATAGAGTCTCAGGGAGGTGTTCACAAGGGAATGATCTCCTCTGTCTTCTTCATTGTTCTCACGCTTTTTGGAAACTGTATCCTTTATACAATCTAACACAATGACCAAGACATACATACACACAGGCAAACATACAGCAATGTTTCAAAGCAAAATACCTTAACCGGTGTCAGACACTCTGCTGAATGTGTTCTTGGCCATTGCTGTGGACAATCTGGCTAATGCTCAGGAACTTACAAAGGTATATATACAGTATATGTGTGTATGTGTTGCCTGTTAATGTGAGTGTTTATGTACAGTATATCTGATGTGTTTTGCCTGCAAGTGAGTTTCTTTTTGTACCAGGATGAGCAGGAAGAAGAAGAAGCCACCACACAGAAAATTGCTCTCCAGAAAGCTAAAGAAGTCGCTGAGGTCAGCCCACTCTCTGCTGCGAACCTCTCCATTGCTGCGTGAGTCTCTCTCTCTCTCTCTCTCTCTCACACACACACACACACACACACACACACACACACACACACACACACACACAAACACACAGGTGGCCTTATAAAAATGTATAAGGGTAAGTCAATAGACTTGGTCACTTACAAGACACCTCTGACTCACAGGTCCTCATGAATGTGTATACTAATGCAAATAAATCCTAATGAACTTACACAATAATCACTCAGCTGGTTGTACAGACAGATCCGTCCTGCTGTGTTTCATCTCTTGTGTGATCCAGTTCTTCCTATAATTTCAGTTCTGCCCTAAACTATATTCCCTGTGCACTTCACACTGTCACTTGCTCTAAACAGTAATGTAATGGTTACTGTAAAGTTCCAAAAGTGAGCACTAGAGTAGTTTTAGATAAGGACTCCAAGTAGCTGTAGACGTTAGGAGCTTGTTACCAGGAAGGTTTCAGATGAACAACAGGTCGGCTCATGTGTCTTTCAGTAAGGAACAGCAGAAGAACTCAAAGCCTCCTAAGTCAGTGTGGGAGCAGCGCACCAGTGAGATTCGCCGTCAGAACCTGATGACCAGCCGAGAGGCGCTCTACAATGAGCTGGACTCTGAAGACCACTGGAAGGTGAGATGAAGAGGGGGGTGATGATGATGGGGATGAAAAAGAAAGCAATTGCATGAACAAGAAGGACAGATTACATTATTTAACCCGATCCTGCTAAGAGGAATTCTTCTTCATTATTTCAAATGACTTATGTTGTTGTGGCACGGTGCAATGAAGATGGACCTCTCTTACAAAAGTGATAACTTGGGTGTTGGGAGAAATGTGGGAAATTTGAGTAACAGGGTAAACCTTAGAATGTGAAATATGGGGAATTTGGGGATTATGGGAAATGTGGGGAATACAGGGAATGTGGATATGTGAAGAATGTACAGGATGTGTGGTTTGTGGTGAACACTGGGCATGTTCGCTATGTGGGTAGCACAAAGCATGTGAGTAGCATAAAATGTAGGAAACATGGTGAATGTGTGAACATCGGGAACCTACAGGAAAAAAAAGATGTGGAACTGTGCAAAATGAGGAGAACATGGAGAATAGTGGGGCATGTGAGGAATGAGGGGAATTTTGCCATAATGAGGAAACCAGAATGTATGGACCAAGAGCAAAAATAACAACATGCAGAATGTGGGAAATAGCAAGTTGGAAAAAAGATGGACAATATGGAGAACATGGAGTAGTGTGTAATGTGGAACTGGGAGGGAAGTGGACAACTGCAGCTAAGGTGTTTAGGGAGACAGGTAGGAGTTATAACAGATTCATTTTGCACACTTCATACAAAGTACACGGCTTCCAAAGTCAGAAATGGATTAAAGGGAATGAATGAAGGGGTGTGTATACTTACGAGAAGGCGTAATTGGAATATTAACATTAATTAAAATTAACAGGAAAAAAAAGACAAGAATAAAAGTAGACAAGGAGTCTTGGTGGTGGAACGAGGAAATCCAGGAGTGTGTACAGAAAAAGAGGTTAGCTAGGAAGAGGTGGGACACTGAGAGAATTGAAGAGAGTAGACAGGAGTACAGGGAGATGCAGTGTAAAGTGAAGGTAGATGTGGCAAAGGCCAAACAAAGAGCTGTACAGGTTGGCGAGTCAGAGAGATAGAGATGAAAAGGATGTGCAGCAGGTTAAAGTGGTTAAAGATAGCGATGGAAATGTACTGACAGGTGCCAGGAGGGTGATGGGAAGATGCAAGGAGTACTCTGAAGAGGTGATGAATGAGAAAAATGAAAGAGAAAGAAGAGTAGAAGAGGTGACTGTTGTGGAGCAGGAAGTAGCAAAAATCAATAAGCTTGAGGATGAAGAGTGGATTGGCAGTTGGTCCTGATGACATACCTGTGGAGGAGTGGAAGTGCTTAGGAGAGGTGGCAGTAGCGTTTCTGACTAGTCTGTTTTTATTACTGCACTACACAGGAATAAAGTTAATAAGCACAAAGTACAATGAAGCAAGGTGGAGGTACGCTCTGGAAAGCAGAGGAATGAGGGTTAGCCGTAGTATCAGTGAGAATGAAAGGAAAGGTGTATAAGACAGTGGGGAGACCAGCGATGCTCTCACATTTGAAAATGTAGCATAATGAACTCAGATAAACTTAACGCTGACATGGTAGAGTGTATGTGTGAGAGAATGTAAGAGACAAAGGGACAGCATTTGTCGTGGTGCAGAGTAGCCAAACCAAGATATCACTCCATACTTACCCTCATACACCCATACACACATACCCTGTTACCCTACTATGGCTTAGAGACAGTGGCACTGAAGAAAAGACAGGAGGCAGAGTTGGAGGTAGCAGAGATGAAGAGGTTGAGGTTCTCTTTGGGAGTGACAAGGATGGATAGGATCAAGAATGAGTCCATCAGAGGGACGACCCATGTTAGATGTTCTGGAGATAAAGTCAGAGCGGCAGATCGAGATGGTTTGGACGTGTTCAGGGGAGAGATTGTGAATATATCTGTAGAAGGATGCTGAGGTTGGAACTGCCAGGCAGGAGGTCTAGAGGAGACCAGAGAGGAGATTTATGGATGCAGTGAGAGAGGACATGAGGTTAGTTGGTGTGAGAGAAGAGGATACAGAGGAGAGAGTAAGATGGAGGCAGATGATTCAGATGATTCAGACACCTGAAAGGGAACAGCTGAAAGACAAAGAAGAAGAAGGGATCTGGAGAATATGAAGAATAGAAGAAAAAGTGGTGATTGTAGGTAACACAGGAATTGTAGGGAATATGAAGAATGTGGGGACCATGTGGAATATGGTGAACCTGTATAAGGGGGAGAATATTGGAAACCTTTGTATTGGGGAATATGAGGAAAGTCACAGAATTTAGGGATCAAATTCTAATTTTATTTGTGACATACACAGTCATACACAGTATGATATGAAGTGAGATGTTTGTATGACTGCTCATGACCACAAGATTTCAGCAAGAAAGTTACAGTGTGAAAGAGAAATGAGGGAATTTACAAATTAGAAATATAAGAGAAGTATGGAAATAAAGTTTAGATGTAAAGGACTTTTACATTTACATAATTTGAAATGTAGTGTAGTGTAGTGCCGTGTCCAGTTATGGGCAAGATCATGTGCGGAATGTTCAGAATAGTGTGCAAGGTTGCAGTTCAAAGTCCACAGTACACTGTGCCATGTCTACTGTGTGAATGTGTGTAATGTGTGTGTCACAGTTCAAAGTTTGCAGTTCTGTGGTGTGCAAAATGTGCAAGTGAGCCATATGAGCATCATATCACAATCCTGGAGATAATTGGAGAATCATGGCGAAAGCAGGGGAGAAGTGTAATTGGGGAATATTGGGGGTTTGGTCATGGTGTAGCGTGGTAGAAGGGTTTCCACTTTGGTATAAATGGTTTCTTTCATTTCTCTCCCAAACCATCTACCCCCTCTGTCTAAATACTGTAGTATGTGCAAATACTGTCGTTTTCTCCTGTGCTGAGCCATCCTCTTTAGTAGATCCTTTCAAATATAAAGCTCTGAACACTCCTCACTGCATGGCCACGCATTGTCTGGCTCGACTTGTGTGTTGGCGTGTGGTCTTTTGGATGGAGCTGCCTCTCTCTCAGGGGGTTGGTGGGTTTAAATAACACACTTCCATGTAACAAATATAAAGATGTGAGTTTGGATCTCAGCTCATTCTTCTGCTGGAATTGTCCCCTGACTTGACCCAGGCCTCAGGACGGACACGAAGCCCACCCGTTTGTGTTGCAGTGGATGGTGGGAGAAGGTACTGGTCTGGTCTGTGTGCAGGAGATCAGACCCACTTCAGATGAGAAGTGTGGAGAATGCCTGGTGTGTGTGTGTGTGTGTGTGTGTGTGTGTGTGTGTGTGTGATGTGAAGAATATGGGGAATGTGAGGAAATGTGAGGACACAATCACTGCACTTCTTCTAGCTCAGAATTTGGGAGGGGAATCAGCAGCGATGTCATGACGATACTCGGCCGAGGCGATTTGCACGGCCGTTCTGTAAAGATCAGGATTTTATAAATCTCTTGATTTAATATTACTACATTGAATGCTGTGGTAATTGCCATTGTGTGAATAGTTTAGAGTGCACTAGCTACAGGATTATAGAGGGACTGCAGAATTTTACCACCTCAAATGCAAACATACAGTATATAAATGAAAAAATATTGTGAAAACATTGATTTTGAACACAAAGGGTCACAATATCTATAAACAATTCTTTAATTAGCATGCATGCTAATGGCATGAGTATGTTTATAATAATGCTCAATGCTCTTTAACACTCCCATCAGACCAATTTCCGTAACCACCCTGACATGAAGACACACTTAGATCGCCCCCTGGTGGTGAATCCTCAGGAGAACCGCAACAACAACACTAATAAACCCAGACCTGAAGAATCAGCACAGCATGGCCACAGCATCTCCCCTCCACCCAGTTATCAGCCCCGCCCACGCCACAGGCACTGCCCACACACCCAGGAGGACAAGGACAGGAAGCACAGGAGGCATCACCATGGTAACCATAGAGACAGGGAAAGGAGGAGGGAACGAAGTTGCAGCAATCTCTCGAGGAAGTAAGTGTGTGTCGAGCAATCATTTTACACATTATTTCTTCATGCATGATTCCTACAGCTACACCTCTGTCTCACATTTTAACTTCTCTCTCTCTCTCTCTCTCTCTCTCTCTCTCTCTCTCTCTCTCTCTCTCTCTCTCTCT
>QMIH01002607.1:29260-52450 GCA_003987875.1 Clarias batrachus | reverse complement strand
TTTKTTTTWAAAACCAAACTATATGGCTAATGTAGCTAACAAGTAWTAGAATCCAGTTGGGGTTAGGGGTTAAGGGTCTTGCTCAAAGGCCCAACAGTGSGAGYGTGGTGGTGCTGCGGTTTGAACTTGAGACCTTCCAGTCAACGTCTTACCCATGGAGTTACCCCTCAGTGTGGCTCATGTTTGGTGAAATTATTAAAAGGTAGTTGAGTTGTAGTCAGATTGTTCTCACCGGCAGCTTTGCAGGAGGGTGAAGGCTTGGTTTCTGCGGTCATGATGAAACACTAGCAAGTATAAACCGTCTAAATCTAAATGAAAGCCCCTAAATCACTTTTTTCTTCAAAGCTGTCGTTATAACCATCCTTGTTCGTATCAATGGATAATGGAGTGTTGCGTAATGGCGAATATATTTTGAACAGTTGAGGAACTTTCACCTGAGGCGTTACCTGGAAAGCTCTATTATTAGCAAATGGAAAGCAGGCGTTATCCTTTGTGCTTTTCAGCAGAATCGATCGGAAACATCAATGAGGGAACAAAGCCATGTCGGGAATTTCAGACACTACAAGCCTTTAATATATGGATTCTTTCAGATAGTAAAAAAACCTAAATGAAGAAGTGCAAAAGTACGTCTTTGTCCATGCTAATTGACTTCATACCGTGTCCTGGAAATGATAAATATAATAGTCAAACTAATTGAGTACATTATTCAAAAGGGATTACTAGGCAGACTCTTCAGACATTCCAATTAAGTCATGTGAAAGTGTGTGAAACTTTGACATCAGTAAAAGAAAGGAAGAAAAAAAAATAGTCTTCTATGAGCAGAGATCATTTGTGAGAAATCCTGCCGGCAAAAGTGAAAAAGTAAACAGATCACTCCAGAGCGAAGTCCTGTTTGGGCACAATGGCTCGATGTGATGCGAAATACCCGCTGAGATCTAACCTTTTCTACCCATGTATTCACCACACGACAGGTCAAGTGAACAACACAGTCTCTGGTGGGGAGTAGAGCTAATAAAGGCCACTCTAGCTCACAATCCTGCAGCTGAAGGATTCCACGGTGAAGATCTCCCATGCTTTATTGCAAAATCCTTGCATCATTATTCTGGGCAAAGATGAGATCCTGAAGAAAGATGGCGCCATCAGAGTGTTAAGAAACTCTACGAAGTTTGGGATCCCTGATCTGGATGTCATGGTCAGCTTTATACAGCTGTATATTCCTAAGATATGAAAAGCTGTAAAAAATTGTAGCACAGGATTTTCACCTTTAAAATGATCTCTAAAGAGCATTTCAGGGGCAATAGGTTTTGCTGTGTATTCTGTGTAGGGTCACCGGCGCGTGCATGGGCGACCATTGGTTTTGAAAAACATTTCCAACATGGATGTGCCAAAATGGGCAGTTCCTCGAGTGTCCACTAGGAACTGGCTTTAAAAAAAGTGAGTCAATCCCCATAGAGCACAGGGTTTGTCCAGGTCTTTATATACAGTCTGAGGTCATCAGGGGGGCTTGGTGCTTATCCAAGGTAGGTCAACATTTGAGGATTTTATGAACACCAGTCAGCCTACACCACATGTCATTGGACTGTGAGATTAAATTGAAGTACCCAGAGGAAACCTTCCATGCACCAGAGGCTAGATTCAAATCCCCAACCATGGACGTGTGATGCACAAACCCATGAGCCAGGGACAATATTTTCAGTCAGAATTTTTTTTATTTTTTTTTATTTAAACATTAAAAAATAACATTTCTGGACACCAATGTGCATGCCATTTGGCAGATGACCATATTCAGAGCAACTTACTTTGTTTTTACCGCCAGTTGGAGTTAGGGGTTAAGGGTCTTTCTCAAAGGCCCAACAGTGGGAGTGTGGTGGTGCTGCGGTTTGGACTTGGGACCTTCCAGTCAAAGTCTTACCCATGGAGTTACCCCTCAGGGTGGCTCATGTTTGGTGAAATTATTAAAAGGTGGTTGAGTTGCAGTCAGAAGTTTGGGATCCCTGATCTGGATGTGATGGTCAGCTTTATATATTCATAAGATATGAAAAGTAGTAATAAAAAAATATTGTAGCACAGGATTTTCACCTTTAAAATGATCTCTAAAGAGCATTTCAGGGGCAATAGTTTTTGGTCAGAATCAATTAAATAATGACTTTCATTCATTCATGTGTTCATCTATCTGTGTATTCTGTGTAGGAAAAAAATTAATAAATAATGACTTAAAACAAGCTATAATTTTGTTATATTCTCTTCACAATCAACACTTTTGACTGTTTGAAGACACACACACACACACACACACACACACCTCTTCCTGATTTTTCAAGCAGAACTAATAATGCTTGTAAAAACATTGGTGCAAAGTGCTCCAGGACAGACGCTGGCACTTCTGACATGGACTGACATCATCGACCGGCTCCCTCGAGCCAAGTCAAAGAGGCACGACATAATTATTTCACTCACAAAGAAATCCAGGGGCAGACAATCAGAAATTCATTATGGACTGAAAGCCAGGCAGGTAGATACAATAAAAAAGATGAAAGCAAAGTCTGGACAAAAGACAACAATAAAGAAGACCGGACAGGCCAGAGGAGAAAGATTCACAAGAGAGGAGGATAAGAGATGAATGAATGAACAAAATGTGGAGAGAAACTGAAACAAACAGTAAAAAAACGAGACACAAACTCGAACTACATGGAGGAACGAGGTGCAACAAAGTGGCTGGAAAGAAAGAAAGAAACATGCACAAAACTAATCGAGCGCTAACAGATGTGTGGAAAACGGCGAGATGATGAAGCGACTGGAAGTGAAATGATTCATGACGGAGTAATGGAACGCGCCATGTGTGCGAGATGTTGTCCTTGTGTGCGGAGTGTGTTAAAAAGCAGACGACAAATGGCTCATGGTTTCTTAATATGGCGGAAAACGTCGTTTGAGCCACTTTTCTTAATCGTCTGCGAACGCGTCTGTACTGTATCTCTCCTGAGAGATTTCTCGTTTGCCGCGAGCGCTTGCTTTTTCTCTACTTCATATGCAACTCTTAGCAACAAGGGTGCTTTAGTGGTTCGTTATAGACTTACAACCTTCTTAGCYGTCTTAATGTCCCATCCTGACACTACACCATCTTCTCAGCTTCCGGAGGGAGCCGAAGAACCCTCAAAAGGTTCAAAAACTCCTCGAAATGYTTGTTGAAATGCTGAAGGTTTCCTCAGACCCCTGTTTAAGCTCCAGATGTTCCAGCCCAAGCCTGAATCCTAGAAACACCCCTGGTTACGAGGGTGAAAATAACAAAYACAATCGAGCAACGTCATACCCGGGTTATTGTTAGCTCACCACTTGCTATGCGCGACTGCTGGCAGCGTTTCCAAAACAGCTCACACTTGGCCAGAAAGCGGCACGCTTTGGTTTGGTGACAACATTTCTGAATGCTAACGGCCAGCGTAATCAAATCTGCTGTCATTCCCTGGGAAATGTTGCACACGCCAGAATCGAATAGGTGTCACTTTAATTTTTCGATTTCAATACTCGGTAGTGCAAAAGGCACAGACTTGAACGGGAACTCTTAGTTCTACTGTACAATCATATAAAACCTTCAAGCCGTTGCAGATTTCACCTCTCTCACAGAGCAGACCTGATTCCCTAATTTAGTTGATGAGTTTAATCGCGTGTGTGTTCGAGCAGGAAAAACCTTAATCCACCGCCGCACTGTAATCCATCCTGGTGCATTTCATGGATTGCATCAGGTGTGTTGGAGGATGGAGTCAACACCGCTAATCTCATGGCCTGGAGGCCAACAATGATGTTCAGATTAGATTTGTGTGTGTGTGTGGTTTGCTTTTCCATGCACCTGAGTCAGCTCAGGAGCTAATTAGCGAGTGTTTCATGAGTTGAATCAGGTGTGGTAGTGCAGGGAAAACAAAATACATGGACGGAGAAACGAAGTCCCAGGGTACAGTACTCTCAAATGTCAGTTCCATTTCTGGAAACTCCTTGCTTTGCATGTTTATTTATTTATTTATTTCCCCCTCCTCATTTTCTATGACCTAACATAGCCAGGACATCTAGTCAGCTAATATTTAAGCCCTTTGTGAATTGGGTGTGCAGGGACCAAAAAAAAATAAAAATAAAATGTGGCACCAGGAACTGCTGAGAGGTGAAGTTTTAGTGATGATTACCACCAAAGCAGGGATCGTATGGGTTCTGGAGCATCATGGTTTCAAAATGTACTCCTGCATCCATTTATTCCTCCACCATTCCTCTAAACATCCTGTGTAGGGTCACCAGCAAGAGACAACGTCTGGTTCTGGACATCACACCCAGCATGGAAGTGCCAAAGTGCCAAAATGTGCAGTTCCTGAAACTCCAAAAGTGAGTCAATCCCAATAATATTGACCCCCATACAACACAGGGTTTGTCCAATTCTTCATATACAGTCTGTGGGGTCTTAGTGCTTATCCCAAGGAGGTCTACTGTAAATTTGAAAACATCAATCAGCCTACTGTATTTCAACCAAAATTGAAACAACAAAAGAACAAGAGGTTAGATTCGAACCCCCAGCCCAAGTGTGATGCAAATTCCTTACAGCTTTTGAGGTATCGAAAATGACTAAAGTATCTGATATACAATGAAACGTTGTCTAAAACGTCTAATGGTGTTGATTGTTTAAATGTAATGTCTCTTATTAAAACATACGGTATATCATTTATTTTTTTTGTTCATCTTCACACTCCAGTCTAGTAGGTGGCAGTATTGTACCAACTACACATGAACTCAAACAGAAAGAGAAGCAAAATGCTTGCAGAATGCAAATATTCTATATATTTTCTGTCAAAAATGTGCCATATTGTTTAAAGAATTCATTGATTTATTTAAGTTTCTAACCTAAATCATTAGAAAAATCTGAACCCCCAACAAAAGCCGACAAAGAAAAGTTTGATTAAGTTGCGAAATCAATTGAATCACACAGCTCTGAACTATTCATGATGAAGAATAAAGTCAAATAGGAAAAAACAAACAAACATTAATAGTATTTATACAGTAGTTTGGCTCTCAGGTCATGGAACACATTGGATTTGCAGTCTTTGGCAGCAGTGAGGGTGGAATGGTGGCATGGTGGTAAGCACTGTGGCCTCGCACCTCCATGGTCAAGGGTTCGAACCCTATCTTTGGGGCAGTGTATGTTTCCTTTGATTTCCTCCAACAGACCAGAGACATGCAGGTTGGGCCAATTGGCATTTTTATTGGATTGGAACACCAGTTTGATAGGATCCAATGATTGTGTGAGTGAGAGATTTTCTTGTTTTTGGTTCAGGATGATGAAAAAGTCCTGGAAGTTGAAACTGGTTAAAGACGACGTGTCCTGAATGGCAGTTTTTCGTTAAGACCTTCTTAATGACAGTTCAGTTTTTACCATTAACACACCATCCAATCAAGTCATAAACTTGGGTAGCACAGGGTTAAAGATCCAACAGCTGCAACAAAAATCTCTGACCGCTCTGGGATTTAAACCTGCAACCTTCCAGTGACGAATGCAGAATCGTAATCGCAGCTCTAGTCCTGCTTCTTTTCAAATACTCAGTCAGGTTGTACTTTCAAGGTCAGTACGGCAAGCTCTCTGCAAAAGCTCCCAACTTGTCAGCACATTTCTGCTAAAGTTGGATTTGATGGACACGTCCATATCTTCTTAACCTAATAATCCCAAATCTAATTTGTTCTGTCCTAAGAAGGAGGCGATATCGGGTTTCATTCACACCGCAAAACGTTCAGAGATTCATATCTCGCCTCAGTCAGCCTTGGCTGCCTTTATTGAAGATGGGGAAGTAATTAGGTGTAGAGCCAGAGTGATATCTGTGTTTTAGGGAATGGTGGGGAGACATCTTCATGGAAATGGGAGGTCAGGAGGGAAAACACAAACAGAGAAGTTGTAATGATGTGATGCGATTTGGCAAAGAGTGGATATCATGACAAAGTGATCATTCAGATCATTCTTATCTGGGATTAAGAGTAGATGGACTTTGAGAATCTGGCTTCAAATGGACTACGTCAAACATTTGCTTGAGTTCACTCACTCACTCACTCACTCACTCACTCTGTACAGCAGGGGTCTCAAACTCAGTTCCTGGTGGGCCGCAGTCCCACAGAGTTTTGTTCCAACCATAATTAAAAGCACCTGATCCAACTAAACAAGTCATTAAGGCTTATTTGAAAACTACATGGTATGTATGTTGGAGCAGGGTTGGAACAAAACTCTGTAGGGCTGCGGCCCTCCAGGAATTGAGTTTGAGACCCCTGCTGTACAGGGTCGCAGAAGGCCCTATTCTAGGGGACCTCAGTGCACTAGACAGGGCACGCACACTACAGCCTAATCTGCATGTCTTTGGACCCACCAAGCCCAGGGAGAACATGCAAACTCTACACACACGGACCCGAAGGCAGGACTCGAACCCTCGTCCTAGAGATGTGAGGCCACAGGGCTAACTACTATACCACCATGCATGCCATGCTGCGACTAATGATATACTGTACTGCGTGCCAAACATGCACTCCATCTGCAAACATTCAGCCGGTGGGAACATCACACTAAAGCAAACGACCCGGGAAAACCGATGCTCCCGCTGTAGAGCGCTCCTCATCATTCCAAATTAAGGTATATTCCATTAAATAGGCGGTTGCAGTCAGTTGGTTACATAGGCACAGTGGCACATTGTTCCAGGTGATTGCCTGACTAATCTGATTTTGCCTGGATATGCACGCTCGTACTGCCGAGCTTCTTTATATGTGTGCACCGGATAGCATGCATAATAGGGCACATTAAGCATACTCGCTGACCCAGAAAATAGTACAATCAAACCGGTTAGAGATGCAATTGCCTTAGCCGTTTCATGGCCAATTTGTACAGGGTGCAAAGCCTCAAGCCTTTCCCTGATGCTAGCTACAAACATATGGTACAGTATATTGTAAATTCTATAAAAATAATAAAAATAAATCTGTTGATTAGTTTTCAGAATTCTTTCAAGCACATAAAGAATAATAAAAATAATAAAAAAATACTTTGAGTTAAATAATGCTATTTATTTTCTAGTGCAAATAAGACAAATGGTAGATTTTCAAATATAGTGCCAGAGCTTATCATAGAGAACCTGGAGAACTGCACTCATGTGCTCAAGGAGGACAAGACCCTAAAATAGTTTAATCTCAGAGGCCGAGTTTATACAAATTTGCATGAGTCAAACTGAGGTCATAATTTCCCTCATTACATTATTCATATGAAATCCAACTCAATTACACATGCTTCTTGGAATTCCTCTGGTTGTAGTGATCAGGTTATGGAGCCCTAATGATATCCCAGTGTGCTAGTTTGGAAGTAAACAGGAAAAATAATGTGAGCTTAGTGGATAAGGTTGTGACCCCAAGCTCAGCAGAACAGAACCTCTGTTTAGTCCTTGGGTAAGGTGCTACCCCTTCAGGTCAGGTTAGTGCTTGCACTGTCAGATTCTTCCTCCTTATGAAAGATGCTCAAACGTTGGTCTGCCTGCATCGTAACAAGGTGGAGGGCTACATAGGGATGAAATACAGTCCTGTTTCAAACCATCCGAGTACACATTCTCACAGGTTGCTTTTCCATCCCCTACCATCCCGACAACCAGATCCCCTCTCACATCATAACATGCCTCATCTGTGCATCCACCACATCCTCATCAGCCGCCACATTTCTCCATTCTCATCTCTATATAACTCATTTATGTATCCTTACAGGCTTTATCTCTCAGTCTGGTCAACCACCTGTGCACTGCAGCCCACCAAACAGGCAAAGCGTCCAAGGCTGCCAACTCCCCACATCCCAATCTGACCAAGAACCCATGGGATACACTCGGCAAGCAAGTCCAATCTATGGAGACCCCATCCTGTGACCCACTCTACCCAAAGGACATTCTGGTGCCAGACACCAGAGAACCCCCTCTGAGTTTGGGTTAAGTCATACCCCGAGAGGGACTAAAGCTGCCACACTGGCACAAATACTGGGCTCCGCTTTGTAATATGAGTGTAAGGTGTGATGTGACTGTACTTCACATGACTCATGTTACACCTAATAGACATTCTTACAGTATATCGTCCCTGTGGGGGAACACCATATCTCAGCAGTCCCTGATCTTTTTATCACTTCTCTATCACCACAGTGCTATTGTTCCCTCATTGCCATGCCGCACTGTATTCCAGATGTCATGATGGAATTTACCGCTACATATTTTGCAACAGAGCCTGTTCTGGCATTTCTTTAAAAGAGACGGTGATGTCAGCAGGGAGCCACACTAAACTCCATTCAGAGAACTCATTCCTATTCACAGTTGCGTCCACACTCTCTCGGGTCCACTCACTCATGAGTCTATGTCCAACCAGGAAAACAAACCGTTTGAGCAAGCYTTGAATAATTCACCTCATGCGGCTTGTCAGTTGTTCCACTACCGATGTCCAAACACGCCCTCTCAGATTGACCTCGCCTCGGCTCTGAATCCCAATGAGTTCCGSGCCGCGTCTCCGGCCATCACGYGCATTACGCATTCCCTACGCAGAGCAAAGATTAAAGCTTTTTTGGGGGGGGAGGGGGTGGGGGGGCAATACCACTCTCATGACATGAACACTACCGATCGTGGCAGATGTGTTTAGAAGATTGGAGAAAAGCCGATTGTACTGACAAGCCAAATGTACGAGGGCAGGGACTTCCTGATGGAAATAAAGAGCGCACTGGCGCGTCGCGACCTTTCATGGAGAACGTTGGGCCGATTCAAAACAGTTCTCACAAATTCATGAGGCTTTCACCTTTAAACACCGAGGTGGTTCATTCATATGTTTAGCAGGGTCATGCAAAGGTTTATGTTACTTAAAAAAAACATATCGTGATACAAGGCACTGTGTTGGATAATAAGTATTCAATCCGTTTCACTGCCTGTATTTCTCAACCAGCAGAATACATCAGCTTTATTCACTGACCTTCAAGAAATCAGCTTGAATACTTGCCATATGCAGTGTACAAGCTTAATAGACCATATAATCATATGTCACTGTGATAAATATAACTTTTATAGATGGACATAAAAATACAGAATATATATATTTAATTCTGTAAGGACAGAATCTTAAGTCTGGCTGTGTTTATTCAGGGACCTGAAGTAGAATTCTGAGTGCTACGGATTTAAAGCGAATACATTTTCAGAAAAAAACTTAGAAGGTCTGGAAAAAGAACCGGCGAACTGTAGTAGGGACGGAATGTTCTGGGTTTCAGGACGGCACAAAGCTAGCACACAGGTCCATYAAAACGAGATGCTCAGTCAGGATTGATCTCATTGTTCCACATCCATCCGTATGTTACGTACTGTAGTACGAAGGTGACATCAAATCATGATACTGATTGAAAACATCAAAGTCTTCAAAGTCTTCACTTCAGGCTGTAGCTCATTAGCCACAGACRCACATGCTCATTTCATTCAAGCCTTCCCGCAAGTAACCTATTGCAAATACGGGTGAGTGTGTAATTTCATAGGATGAGCTACTTGCCTGGAGATCATCCGCTCAAAGAGATCACTCTCTGACCTTTTCGCGGAGATGTAAGCGTGAATGTGAGCTCGGAAAAAAATAATAATAAATGGCTTAATAACATCAGTAGATGTACAGTAGAGATAAAGAGAGATAAGATCAGATCTTTGCACATTAATACAGTATGTTTTTAGGTATTCAAGTTCATCAAAGGCAAGTTATGTGGCAGGATGGCACGTGTGAAGTGGGACCAGACGACATGAGAATCCGATTCACACAGATTTGACTTTGTGATGGCTAGACGTCTGGGTCAAAGCGTCTCCAAAACGGCAGCTCTTGTGGTACGTTCCCAGGCTGTAGTGGTCAGGACACACCAAAAGTGATCCAAGGAAGGAAAACTAAGATGGATGGCCAAGGCTCATTGAGTGGTCTGGCCCATGTAGGTCTGATCCAATAGAAGAGCTACAGAAGCATTAATCGATCAAAAGATTAATCCTGGTCCCAAATAAAGGATTCAGAACATTCAGCACACCAGAGTTTTGGTGGCAAAAGCGGAACCTACGTAATATTCGGCAGGTGGTCATGATGTTATGGCTGATCGGTGTATATTTTAAACAAACATGGATATTGATGATACCGTTTTATTGTGGCTCATTCAGGAAAACTTGATTTTCAAACATTGTCGACAATTATATGAGACGTGAAGACGATCAATCAAGGTAGTGACGTACAGTAGAACGGCGTATATTCAAAACATACAGTAGCAGCAAAACATGTTTTTAAAAGCAGGTGGATTTTTATGAACTACACTTTTTGTGAAAAATACCTCTTCGAATAATTTACAACTATTCTTTTCATACCTTTCGTAGCTTTTTAAATGATTAGTGAGCATGTTAAAATCTATGAACTTGCTAAGCAAACGCAGTGCACCTCGGTCTCACCGCTCACCAACGATCTCGTTCAGCACACAGTGTGGAATGAGGCTGTACTTTCTGTATGTAGATACGAGTGGTAGTTGTTGATGATCTTCACAACAAAGAGGAGGTTGGAATTTTGGAGACTGCTGGAGAACATCCTGCTGTAGATCCTCCACAAATTAGGACCAGGGATCCATCGATGGGGTTGGATACAGTGCAGCATCTTCACTATAAAACATCACTTCTGTTAAAATGCCATCAGAACATTTTTTTTTTTTCAGACAGGCTTTCCATCTTGCTAACAAATTTGGTTAAAAAAGGTGCATAAACAAAAAGTAAAATACATACATCAAAGGAAAAGCAACATCAAATGGGTGTCTGAACTTTTATGATGAAAACTCCACATGAATACATCGGTGAGTTGAAAAATTCAACAAAATTTGACAACATGAAAACAATTTTTATTTCAAAATACATAATTAAAGGGATTCAACTTTTTACCTTGTTATGTTCCAAAAAGGATTTATATATTAACCACGTGGAACGTTGCGAGTTTTCAAAATATCTAAATATTTCTATAATTGTTATAAAATAAATACATAATTTTCTGTTAAATTCCGATGTTATGAAATTATTTTAAATACAAAATAGCTTAAACTTTTTTTTTTTTTTTTTTTTGCAGTGGAAATTTAATGTATTCAAAGTGATTTTTTTTAAACAGTACAATAAAAAAGCTTGTAGAGAAAAGAAAATAAGGACAAAAAAAGTTATAATTTTTTATCTTTAATTTTTTAAAAATCAAAATATGAATTTATTTAAATTATGCACAGTTACAAAATTATTTTAATTACTTTAAAATAGGATGACAATAAGTCAAATATCAGATTATAAGCTTATTTCTAGATATATTTTACTGCATCTTTAAGCAACCGTTTCTTGTCCTATTGGCCAATTATTTTGCTAGTTTCAATTTCAATTTTTTTTTCTTGAAAGGATCAAAATTAGTTGCCAACGGAAGGAATTTTTGCTTAGAATATTAGTAAAAAAAATACTAGAAATAAGCTTAATTATCTTATATTTGATGTTTTGTATGTTTTTAAGAAATTGTAGATAAATTTAACGAGATTCAAGATGCTTTTGAAAGCTCTAGAAACCGTTTTTTGGTGCTAATATCCTCCTAGACTTCTTCTTTTTTCTTCTTCTGCTTCTTCTTCTTTTTGAATAAAGCTCGCTCACCTGCAACACCAAAGTGCTGGCATTTGCAAGTGTGTTTACTCTCAATAATGAAATTCCCCCCCTGAGGTCCCGCTGAACCTTTTCCCAAACTCCGCTGCAAGGCTGCTGTTATTTACACTGAGATTACGAGCAATTAAAAGAACAATATGAAAAATGTCATACATGATCCTGGTTTTAAACTAGCGTCACCTTGTGGTCGAGACTTTAAAAAAATAAATAAATAATTCCACCGTGAGATACAGAATATCTGGGTTTTAATATTAAAATTAGAATCCGAGATTTTTATTTATTTATTTTTACGTGAATTCTTCCTTTTAGTCGAAAAAACAATAATGAATCATCAGCATGTCAATCTAGTTTCACTTCCTGTTTCAAACATTACCCTCAATTCCAGTTCACTTCTCAGTTAATATACTGTAGTATCAGTTGGAATTAATCTGGGTTCACCTTAAATCTGAAAATATTTTTTTATTTCACTTATTTAAGCTACTAAGTTGAAAAAAAAAATGTCGGCCTTGTTGAAGGCATGATTCGTTTTATCTGTTGCTAAGATTTCACACATCTTCCTCAATTTCTTAGTAGAAATTCGATATTTTCATAGTTATTTTGAAAGTAAATATTCATAAAGTTCAACTTGTGATTTTTCCACAAATCGTTCGACTCATCTTCCCTAACAGAAACGCAGCAGAGCTTTATTCTTGTACTTTCTCCAAGCCTCACTTCTAACTGTTGTTAATCTTACAGTATCCATATCCTCATTACAACTCAGTGTAACCGCATCATAACGCTGCAGTACATATTATAGTATTTGCTCCAGTGGGTCTGCTCTGTCCATCTACTCGTTACATTTCTTATTAAAGCTGTTAAAATTTGGTAGAAACTTAGTGAGGCTCATTTTTAAACGCAAATAATCCAAATCTGATCATTCTGTTTGTTAGGTTTCTTACTTTTGCTTTAACTGAATAACTGAGAAATTACAAAAAAAAAGTAGCATCAACCAAAAAAAATTTAAATTAAAAATTAAAATGCTGTTAAAATATTTAAATTKAAACATTTTCACTTTTTTTTCCCCTCACTGAAAATCAAATCCTAATGTAGTTTTGAAAGACATTCTGACATATTATTAAAGGTAAAATGTTATCAAACATTAAAGAAAAACTCAAGTATTTTTTATTTGTTTCTGTTAGAATCTTTTTTTTTAATTAGATTTTTTTTCTTGACAGGAAATGCTAAACAAGCAAAAACTAAAAATCTTCCAAAAACGAGCATTAAACAAATCTTTGCTCTTTTTGTTCATTTATAAATTTTTTAAGATTGTTTTTTATATCAAATTCTTTTTTGCTTGCTAGTGATTTTTTGTTTTACGACATATCAGATCATACAGTTTTACTATATGAACCAATCCAAAAATTTAATAAAGAAAAGCTGAATTTGTAGACAATGTGATTTTGGTTTGTTGATGGTAATAAAGCAGAAAAATGTGACCTTTTTCTTGGCAACACAAATACACCGTGGGGTTTTTGTTGGAGGTCGGCGAGAAAAAAATGTTAAAATTTAAAAGAAAAAAAAAAATCATTAAACATCCTTTGATACAAAATGTTTAAAATAAACTTTCTCTTTTTATTATTATTATTAATATTTATTATTTATTGAGTTTCTTATATACATGGCATAATCTTGTGCTTTGTTCCCAAAAAAAAATAGTAGAGTCCAAAAAAACAAAACAAAAAAAAACCCGACAGAAATCGGACTACATTAGATTCATCTTTTCAAATCCAAAACGTGAATTAATTAGCGTTCCTCTTTAGTTCCGGTGTGTTCTGCTGCGATTGGACGATGGTCGCGGGTAAACGTGTGCTTTTCCGACAACAGCAAAGGCACCTGTGTATCGCTTCATTAGAAAAACACGCACCCCTCCCAAATCCCCCCACCCCCACCCCCACCGTGAGTGTGCACAAGCCTGTGCGTGCGCCCAGTTTCCGTTAGCCTGGTCCGGCCTCACCTCGAATTTTCCACCGGGGGCAAAGGGGGTCGTACAAAAATAGGAGCACTAAAAACAAGAGGAGAGGAAAGAACAAAGAGATACGCTCCGAGTCGAGTTTCTGCTCCATGTACAGTTTGGGAAGATGCTGAGCTTGTTCCGATTCCTGAATTCCTGAAGGGAGAAAGGAAGGAAGAGAATGTCGGGAATTCAAAATAGTGAGGGGGAAATAAACAAACACGCAGCCTCCGTGTCCGATCTGTTGGTCAGTCAGGTTGTTGATGTGATCACGGCTGATGAACAGTGCGAGGGGAAGAAAACAGAAAAGAGAAGAAAAAAGGAAGGCCTTTCTGGTGTCGGGCGACGCCCCTATGCCGCTCTCAGCTCCATAAACACACACTGTTGGTGGTCTGGCAGGTGGAGGCGCTGTCTGCGGGGGACAGGTAGAGCTTGCCGCTCGGACACACACACACCTCGTAGACGGTGTGTTTGGGGTAGCTGGTGCCAGGGCTGAGCAGCGGGTCCACGCTGCCGTGGGGAAGATTCGGCATGCGGATGGACTTGGCATTGAGAAAGATCTAAAAGACGCACACACACACACAAATTATTTCATACACTTGACAATGGGAATTACTGCAGAATGAAATCAGAAATTTGAGATCACTGGAGTTAAATCATGCAGGCGTCAGGATCTGCGCGAGGGGCGGAGCCACAGGTAAACCTCTAAYGTGTGCCGGGTCCAAGCCACGATAAAACCCCTGGTGGGTCAGGTTCCTCCGGGTACTCCGGGTTCCTCCCAAAGTCATGCAGAGCAGGCTAATTGGCGTTCCCAAATTGCTGTTGTGTGTGAATGAGTGTGTGTATGTGTGTGTGCGTGCCCTTCCAGGGTGAATAAAGGATAACGCGGTATAGACGATGAGTGAGAAAGTGGAGAAACATCTGGAGTGGGAGGAGTCAGATGACATCGTGTGAAAAAAATAGTTTGTTCTACGTGTTTGCTTTGATATTTCCACAATGTGTATATATACATTGTGTGTGTGTGTTAGTTTGAGAGAGAGCAGGGTGTGTTGTTGATATCTCTGACACTCTGCGCACATATTTCCTGTTTCTATTCGCCACGCCAGCGCTTGATCTGCGAGCGCGCGGCCTGGCGACAGCGAGCAGGGTTTATCTGCTAAGCCACACCGAATCCCCAATTTCACCTCTTGCTCATGGCTTCTATGTTTATCGGAGCCGAACTCCGGAGCGAAGGGGGTCACACTGAAGGACATGTGTGATCTCCGGCATAACTCACGGAGAGCCCGAGAAGCTAATTATGATGAGTAATGGCATGCGCGGCGTCCACATCGATGGTATGTGTCTGTCCAAACACGGGCGCGGAGCGCGRGTCTGTGCGCAGACGCCCGAGATGAGCCGCCGCATCTGTCACTCCGTGTCTATTCCGCGGCTCTGCTGTGCTTCCATCCGGTTTTATCCCCTCGTTTGTCTTGGAGTTCACTGGAAACGACGGAGACAATCTGGAGAAGATGAGCTTCAGCGTTCTGACTGTTTTAGCAAAAATAATCAGCGATGCATGGTGTGATGAACGGAAGAGATTGTATAAAACTGGTTTTGACAAAAAAAAAATTTAAGACATAAGCTTTGTATCGTTGTTCGGCTGAACWGTATCTATTGCACGTAGCACATAAACGCAACTCCGTTGACTAATAATGAAGCTAGCTGGCGTACACACCTTGCTGCTAGTTTTGAATTCATGCTAAATTTGAAAAGCTAGCAAAAACAAKGTTGTTCCAAAGAAARAAATAAAGGCGTAATGCTGACTTGACTACGACGGCTAACTGCCCCCCGGGATGGGTGCCTCATGGTCTCAGATTTGCCGCGCAGCTTCTAATGTCGTGTCAGCGGTACTGTTTTATTTTTCTTCTTCTTCTTCTTGCACGTTTTTGTATAMTACAGTTGATGGAAAGCACAGAACAGATTCCGTTTCGACGGAGGGAACGACGGAGCCCTTCGGGTGGGTTTTACGACGAGAGTTAAAGTCTCCCAGCGGAGGGATCTGCACTCATTAACGCCTGGCGCTCATGCACATGGGCACGAAATGCGCCTCGCTAGCGTACTGTTTACCATGCTAATGTGTGTTTGTGCAAGAGCGTGCGCATACGGGTGAAGTGAAGGCAATTAGTGTGTGAGGACAGATAGGAAAAAAAGAACAAACACAACAAAAAGACATGAAGCGATGGAGAGGGGGAAAAAAAACGTGAGTCAGAAGGAGCGAGAGATGAAAGGGTTGCAAATCCCAAAATAGCGCCAATGCACGTAACAAATGACGGCAAGCTACACGCTTCATTAAACAGCTGAAATGCCTGGGCGCCGGGGTCACGTGACCTTGCACCACGGAGGAAACGGCATTTTCCAAAGACGCGCACATATACAAATATACGTGGGCTCGATTATCGTCCCTTTCCCAGAGTGAAAAAACAAACCGCATGATATTGTCGCTAGGCCCAGGGGAAGCTAATCGAACCCGGACGGAGTGAGCAAGGCAGCGGTGGGTGCTCAGGTGTGCACAGTGATATTTAAACATGATGTAGATCTGATAAGCTGCTAGACAGCACCACACACTGCCACTTAATGTTTCGTTGCCCTACTGAAGCAAGCAAAGAGAAAAAAAATCWGTTTTTTGCGCTGATTTAGACTCGAGTGTGAACGCAGCCTGCAATGATTCTTAAATTTGTAAAATTGCTAGCTAGAAAAGTTCATAAATTTTTTTTTTTCTCCTTGAAGACACCATCCTCGGTCGACGTATTAAAAGGAAACCATTGTAAAAGTTTTCCGAATGATTTGGTCCTCATTTTGGTTAACATTTCTATGACATCGCGGCGACACACGGCTGATGAAATGCTACTGTATAGCGTGACTGCTCGTTCATGGGTACGTCTAGAACATTCAACAGGCTGCTTTTGGAACATCTTTTATCATTTTTATAACATGAAAGCCCGAGCTCGTTGGCGCGTTTACGCTAAGCATGTTCTCCAGCTAGCGACGTCGTAATCAAGACGCCGCCCTTTAGTCCTTCGGCATTTCAACAAAATTTAACTGTTAAAACGCATTTCTGTGAAATGTACCACGTCATGTAGCTAATTTGCTTCTTATCTRTCTTAAACASTTCATGGATTTACTAGCACGCTGCCGTGAGACGGAACTTAATAGAAGAGGATTTAAATATAATAATTTTTTTTTTAATTCCCCCGCAGCTGTACCACTTTTACCCGTCGCTGCTTTACAGCTTTCTTTAGAGGATCAGAGATTGCTCAGTCGTTCAGACATGTTTATCTCGCACTTTAACGCTCCAGCAGCAGAATTCAAAAGCTAGCATCACTAAGCTTTAATTACTCAGCTTCCTTATAATTAAGTCCTTGAAACGCACACGCAGGGACGCTCTACACCGAGCCTTTCTTCCTTACGCCAGGCTTGAAAGTGCAGACCTCACCCTGGCACTTTCCTTCAGCGGGAAGACGAAAAAATTTTAACGCTCAGCTTAACTAATTTAATAACCCGGACTAGCAGGTAGTTAAGGAACGCGTTCCGTTAGGAGCTTGGCGGACGGAACGGAAATCAGGATCGTGGGTAATCGTGTACGTGTTTGCTGCCTGGGCTCACAGGAAACAATTAATCACTCTCACTTTGAGAAGCAGGGGAGCGAGCCTGCGTCGGGAACGTACAGTATAGCATGCTGACTTTGGTGAATTTCGTTCTTTCTCACCTGCTAGGATTTCTCTGCTAGCATGTCGGTGCCTCTTCAACACGCGCGAGCGGACACTAATGCGTTTGTTACAATGCGGAGGGGTAGCTCGTACATTAGCTCGTGAATGCTAATGGAGCAGGCTCAGTGTGCCCGATAATTACTAAGAATTCTGCCAAACTAAACAGACCTGGAGGTTTGGATGATTCCAAAGCAAGCATGCCATGACGAGTGGCTCTTCTGCTTATTCTTTGTCCTGTGTGTGACTCCATGTTCTCCCCATGGGTTCCCATCCCACAGTACGAAGACATTCAGAATAGTTGGATTGGCATTCCTAAAAAAATTCCCAGATTGTGCCCTGTGATGGGACTGGTCCCCCGTCCAGGGTGTACCTCGCCTAATCGAGTCCCCTGAGATACGCTCGAGGTCTCTTGCGACCCGGTATACTGTAGGATAAACTCTCTCTCTAGTGAATGAGTGAGAGTCGAGCACATCAGGAAGTGCATTTGACCACAAATTCCGATCGCTTCGGTTTAGGATTTACCCAAACAAATAAACTGAGCGATGTCTACCGTCAATGTAAACGTAGACGTAAATGTACCCACTGACCATGAAAAGAAAGTCTTTTACCACTTCAGTATTGTTCTCTCTCTCTGTATCTCTTTATCTCTCTTGCTTTATCTTCATTACCTGATGTCTGTCTCATCCCCCTTGATTGCATTCCGCTCTCTCTTCAACAGGCCGTCATCGCATCCCATATCTCCCTTGCTGATTGTAATGGGCAGCCTGGAGCTCGACACGGGGACGCGTTGCTCTCTTTAATTCTCTCCGCTAAAACTCGCAGACTTTAAACGTCACCTTTAAAAGAATGGAGCCGCCGTCTGCGCCGATTTAGCTCACCACCCGGACCTTACGAGACACCTCGTTCTGTCCGTCTCTCCGAATTGACAGGAACGGGTTTTTTTTTTTCCTTTTTCGTCTCGTCACGTCTCTGAAGCCTGCTCGGTGGAATTAAAGAGCGAGGGGAGGCTCATTGGATAAGCCATCGAGTGCACCTGTGGTTATGCTTGAGAGACAGGGAGAGAGAGAGAGAGACTTGACAAATTCAGCCTGTGAGAGGATCGGACAGACGTTTCAAAAGCGCTTTCACTGAGCCTCGCCGCCGGTGACTTCTCTATCATATCACAGCATGTAGTTCTCTCCGGCATTGTGCGAGACTAAGCGAACGCCTGCTATCTCCGTGGCGAAAGGGAAGAAGAAGAAGAAGGAAAAAAAGCTCCTTTTTACGGGAAGTTGACAGGACAGCATGATGTATTGCTCAGGCTGCTGGGAGTTAATTAAATAGCCCGGGCAGTTATAAAGCTAGGGAAAGTGAAGCAAAGAGAACAATTCCAAGATGGCGACGCTCATTTAAGGCGTAGAGTAAGGGGGTTTGGCAGGTAGGAATACATTCACACTAGGTTTATCTCTTTAAATACATTATTTTAGCTGTGGGGGGAAAAATGAAGTGCCTGTAAATTGTCGAGACAGATCGCTAGCTGTAACTCTAGCGATACGCAGCGCTGTATGTTGAGATGCTAACGTAAAGTCAGGTTTGATTTAAAAGAACTTTTACAAAAATGAAAAACAGAAGAAACTTTTAAACATGAAAGGTTTTCGTAGCTCGCAGTTGGGGGTCAAATCTGTCAACGCTCTGTTGTTGATTCGTTTTGTGCTAGCTCTTGTAGAAAGTGCAAGACTCTTCCGCGATCCTGCACAGCTTAGCATGACACCGTGAACTAACAACCACGTTCTGTTCTCTAAGCGCTCTCCGTTACGAGTAACACTTCAGCGTCGCTCCTTTCATTAAGCTGAATCGGATGCTGTAAAGGAGGACGAGCGGAGAAAGTATGCACGGGAGCGTCTCATGAGCCCTGGAGCGCTGACAGCTTTGATGTACACCGGCAGCAGAACACACACAAAGAGACAGAAAGACAGACAGGTCTGGCTCGTACTGATACGGTTCATAATTTTATGTATGACCTTGTAAACTAGCTGTCATAACACTGCAAACTAACCACCTTTGATGCGCGATAAGCTCAAACTGCTTGTCTCGGCATTAGCGGAATGCTAAGTATGAGCGCTTTTCTTCCTTTTTCTATATGTACAGATCGAACCACTTTACCTGATTTAAACTAATTTCTAAAAACATCCAGTACATAGGGGCACTTTTGATCCAGTTTTGTCGCTGCTAGCATTCGAGGGATTGTTTTCACTCAGCAGCTACATGTGTCCTCCATTAGTGCGCCTGCTCCACTGCGACTCCTCATCGATTATAACATCATTGATTCCCAGAGTCTGAGCAGAGCGCTAACTTTCAGCATGTTCAATTATCTCAATATCTGGCCTAACAGAGTCCCATCTTTCTCGACCAGCAAGAGCAGAAACACTATGGCCAAAATCCCCACACTCTGACGTGATGAAAACGGGAAATACTGATCGGCGTAAGAATATATGCTAACATGTCTGAGATTAAAAAGAAAAAAAATAAATCTGATTCACCCAGTAGAACTCAAATCTTTCCACTACGGTTGCTCGCTATATATCTTCTAACCCAAGGCCCCACTTGAGCATTTGTTCAATTTCGAACCCTCGTTCATTATCAGGTTATCGATTTCTGGAGAGTCCCTGGAGTGTATTAACTGGCCGACTCTCGACAGATATAAACGCTCGAATGGCATCCCTCAAAATAACAAATAATAAGAACTCCAGGGCTGCGCAATCCTCCGCATTCCGGGAGAGCTTGAGCAAATTCGCGTGACCTCCAAGGCCGACTGCGTCCTGTATCTTGGCTAGTCCGATTTGTATCCCGATTGCTCCAATTCCTAACCGTGAGAATAACAATATACAACAAGCGCAGCCTTCTGGGTACAAAATGGCCCTTGTTGGAATGATGCACAGGCAGTAGATAACAATCTGGTTGTCCTTGATTAACTGTCACCGTAAATGATTACAGGTCGAAATCCCCAGACCTTTCCAGTGCTCTACTGGAGTATAAGTACTTTTACTCAAGTACACGGGTAAATGGACGACTTCTACTTCTACTTGAGTAATATTTGCCCTGGATACAGTGCAAGAGGATTAAAATTTGTGGACTATACGCCTTCTCCTTACCCAGTGAGCCCGCTGCCTAGCACCCCAATCGTATCCTTTACTCGAGCAAATCAGATTAAAAAAAAAAAAAAATCCCAATACTTGAGAATGAAATTACATTCTTACAACAAACACACCATTCTTTGTTCAGTGCCTGCGGAAATGTAGAGTAGCACTGGGCTTCTTTGGCTCCGCCAGTCTGTTGGATGTATCCGAGGAGTTCTTCGCTTTATGTCGGCCGTGAATTTTYGTATGAAAATGTCAACCGTCGAATAACTTTTTCTAGTGGAGYGCATTGTTAAAGCTGGTGATAAATAWACAGGGTTWGTTYGTGGAAAATTTCAAGCAGCTTTTCTGGYGGSARGAATACAACAATCTGTGAGGTTTAACAAGTAAAGAAGTGAGAATAATARCGAGTTTCATAAACATATTTTCCTCTTCATGGCCCCCCATGGCGCACTTTTTAAACGTATGTTATATAGTGTCCCTTGTAAGCAAGATACATCTAACTGACTCTGAGCAATGGCTCGTAATACTGTATGTCTATCTATTGGTTTTCAGACACCAACTGGACAGGACAGATAAAACAGTATGGATGTACTTTCTGTAAACTGTCCTATTCTCATCAGAATCAACAACAAGAAAGGGACCAGGTTATATTTGCTACTAATTAAAAGCAAGACAAAATACACCTAGCCAAGAGGGGCAGCAAAAATACAAACAAACAACAACAAAAAAACTGATTTTTTATTTTTATTTTATTCAATTCCTCAGCAAACATAAGCCTCCTTGTCTTTGGCAAGTGCTACTAACCTGGAGGTATCTGCCAAGTGCACCACTAGAGCACATATTCATTTATTCACCCTGAGTATCTGCTGAATCCTAGTCAGGGTGTTGGTGGRACTGGAGACTTTCCCAGAAACACTGGGCACARTGKATCTCGGATGGTCTGTCAGTCCATCAGATGGCACAAATCACATGCACATTTATGGTTACTGGTAATTCAGAGTCAGGAAAACCARAAACCTGTGGGGAACCACAGACAGGAAACCAAGCTCAGGATCAAAGCAAGAGCCCTTGAGCSGTGAGGAGGCCTGTGACTGCTGATATGTGTGTGTGAGTAGGTGTGTTGGTGGCCAACGATGTGTACCCTACTCTCAGGAACCCTACACAGGAACGTGATACAAATAATGGATGGCTTGATCAGTGCAGTAATTGCAAGTAAACGCCAGCAAACATCTGGAACTCAGATTCCAGCGCTAACTTTCCAATTCTTAGGAACCTCCAGCATGTTTTGTGCATCAGCACTTATAACTTACTTACCTCTCCTTCAGAAGACTCCAGAGTTAGCTCTTTCCTGCAGGACGCTCTGAACTCCCCCACTCCCGCATTCACCTCCACACCTTTCGGCGCTTCCAATGTCAGCGTTCGCGTCGGAGACTCCAACCTGCAGTACAGCAAGAGCGAAGAAAAAAAGAAAAAAAAAGAAGAACATAACTGGATATTTTTGTATGCACAGTGTTAGCTTTCTCACTTTCAGGTCACTTGACTAATAACTTCTGATTTTCAGTTCCAGGGAACTTTATGAATGCTGACCCATGGGGTCAACAATTGTTATGAGAAAAAAGTGTTATGAGAATGCATTGATATGATGAGCGGAGTTATGGTGTGTTCTTATTCTTAGGGCTCCAGGGCAGATCTAAAATAGCTGACACTGTTATGAGTTTATTTGTACGAGGCGCGTTCAAGTCAAACCGGGACTCTTGATGAAAACGSCGTGCAAGCTATCGATGTTGACGGAAGATTTCAAGCACAAGACTCTCRGTAAGATGTTTGAATGATGCAAGCGYTTTAAAGGGTGTACAGKACGTGCATGAATGGTGCAGCTGGTACACATGTAGAGGACTGGCTTGTTAATCTTATTTTATCKTTATTTATTCCTTMCCCACCCTACCCCAACCTTAACTATTATCACACTGACTTAGCATCTCAAAGATCCTGCCTGGTTCCTTAGAATTTCAATAAAGTGGGGTTGTTGTGTATATATATATATRTGTGTGTGTGTGTGTGTGTATCTGGCACTGCACAGCCAGGTTTTCCCAAATGACCTCCGGAGAAAATGTAGCTCCAATTCAGTCACAATTAGAATCTGGAACTAATCTCTCGGGTGCAGAACTCAATCTATGGCGCACACACAAAGAAGACAAAACACATGCCACGAACCTACTTTCTACTACAAATGAAAATACGGTGAGAAATACAGGCAGAGCAGAGGAAGCGTCGAGCTGATACCGTTATCGATGCTGAGGCATTGCGCGTAATGTCTCACTCGACATTGTTATGCTATTAAACTGACTAAATTAGGTTTCCAGGCAACTAAAACCATGTGACTGGGCAGCACCCAGGCACTTTGATGCGCTTGGCGTGCTAGCTAATGCTGTACATTTATCATTTGCTCACATGAGTTATGAAGGCACCTGACAATATGAATACCACTCAGAAAACTGTATCATCGCGTTAATATATTGTTATTGATATTGCATTACGTGGAACAACACCTGTSGTCGCAGTCAATATCGTATTTACCTGCACACGTACAGTATATCTGGACTCGACCTCGGTAGACCAGGTATCACAGGATAATTAACAACTTACCA
>QMIH01002606.1:50661-61092 GCA_003987875.1 Clarias batrachus | reverse complement strand
GGGTTACTTGACTGTAACCCTGTTCCCTGATAAAGCGGGAACGAGATGCTGCGTTCCGATGCCGCACTGCTGGCGTGCCTGGACGTCCTTCAGACAAAATTGACCTRAGGATRTTTCCGGTTCACTCCTATTTATAACCTGCAGGTGCACCTTATTCGGTGATGTCATGCCTGGCAGAGGTTATAAGCCGAAGGTATTCGGCGTTTTTGGCATGCACAGGCTTCACAAGCGGGCAACAAAGAGATGTTCCCATAGCGTTTTCACGCAGCATCTCGTTCCCGTTTTATCAGGGAACAGGGTTACAGTCAAGTAACCCGAGACATTTTGGAGTGCATGTGTTCAGGATTGAAGTTGATCAGTGATATGTCACCCATCCAAGTGGTGTATGGCTGGTATGAATTTGCAGTCTCTCTCTCTATATATACATATATATACAGTATATACATATTTTATTTACTTAGTCTACTAGATGCAAATTTTCTCATTTTATTATGTCAGTTGTATTTGATAACTATCAAAAAAGCTTTAATGGTGCAGCTCATTTTATCTGTGCACCAGTGTTAATGTGTAAAGGTGTGAGCTGTTTGCAGAGTAAGTTCTCACCCCCATTACTTTTCCAAAACTAACATTTAGTGATGTAATATAGTGAGCATAAAAGTATTAACAAAGTAAATTTTTTATAATGTTAATTTTCTAAAGCAAATTTTTCTTTTGCGTTAATGCTCACTTTAAACACACTTTTTATATATTTGTTTAAAATCGTCTGCATGTAAAATGTTTGTTGAAATAAACCAGTATTGATCCCATATTAACCTTTGTGTTGAGTTCTTTGTAACAGCTCCATAAGCAGCATAACAAATAAATGACTGATCCCAAAGTACCTTTGTGTTTCATGCCGGATCGTACTTTCTCAGATACTGATGATGTAATGATTTTCCTCCCTCATGATTGGCTCACATGGGTAAGTTTGGTTAAACAGCCGGGACTTTCCAGTCTGGTGTGGTGGTTATGGATTCGTTTACTTGTTGCCAGAGTTTCAAAACTAAAATAACTGTTTGGCGTCATGTTTGATGTGTACGCTTGGAACATTAGTCACGCACAATAATCTAAATGTTTGCTTATGCATCATTTTACTTATGCTGTAGCTCCAGCAGCCATTCCACTGAGTGCTGTGTTGGGTGCGCAGCTTCATGAAAGTCCAGCTGAATAGTGAGCTGTGCTGTTTGAAGCTGATTGCCATGCACCATGTGCTACAGCACTGGAGTCCATCTGAACTGTTGGTCCTTGCTTGTTGCTTGGTATGGGGGGGCCACTTCACCCTGGACACCGTCATGCTCTGAACCATCGGTCCCTTCTTGTCACATGGTGCAGGGAGCTACTTCATCCCGGACCTTTGTGCTGCATGCTGATTACGATGTATTGTAAGCCAAGAGCCTGATCAGATACGCTGCCTGTTCCTGAATTGCAAAGCAACTGACTGTGATGTCAGACCTCTTAGCAAAGATTGTCTTCCCAGACCTCCAACTACTAAATAAATTAATAAAAAATTAGGGAAAACCATGCTCTACCCCAAATCTTGCATTATGTCATGAAAATGGTGTAAGTAGACGTGATGTAAATACAGATATAGACTTTAATTAAACAGAACAAAATAAACATGAAACGATACAGAACGAGACTCAGAACAGGAATGAAAACGGGTGCAAGAGAAAGACTAACTAAACTGAGGAGCCTAATTAGTATGAGACTGGACTGTGAATGTAGAAACAACAAAAACCCGTCATTAATAAAGCCACCAAAACATGAGAGACCCCAGGGCTACAGCAACCTGCTGCTACTGTAGGGAACAACCCTGACATTTCTCATATATTATGTTTCTCCAAAAGTTGTACTTTTATATGTAATTTTATTATGATATTCTAATTATACTGATTTAGTTTGTTTGTTTTGTTCCTTTAAGTCATCCAGTTACATCAACCTGACAGAAGCCTCAATGATCAGGTGTTTGTCTGTAAATAAACATTCTGACACCTGAACACTGAACATTTTAAAATGGATTAAAAAAGATTAAAACATTAAAACATTTAAAATGGATTAAAAAAGAAAAATGTGCTCTTATTACAATAAAACAAAATTTTAAAAATTATTATTATTTTTTAAATAAAGAAACAAAGTGAAGTTCCCCAATGAAAGCAGAAACAAAGCTGCTCATGTGGCCTTGATCTCAGCCATTTCCCCAGGCCTCTGTGTGTCTAAACTGCAATATAAAGTTCTCGTCCATGTATAAAGGTTTAGGGGAACTTAAACACGGTACGGGAATGTTTATTTCCTCATTCTTCCAGTAAAGTTTGGTATGCTGTGTGCGTGACCATGGTGAATGTCTGGAGATTTTCTAAACCAGAGTTACCAGGCCAAGTTTATTACACAGTACCTTTATATAACAGATATATCTTTTTTACCTAAATAATTTCCTCATTGTTTGAGATTTCTTGCCATGCTGAATAAGTATTAGACAATAATTTTTCCTATTCACTACTTTGAAGGATTCTATCTCTTTAGGACAGATGATGATATTTTAAAATCACTCACTCACTCACTCACTCAACCACCCACCATCTACAGTCCCTGACAAAAGTATTGTTCCTTATCTATTTTGTAGAAACACCTGCTATTAACCTGACTTTTAATTAATCAACTGGTGTTAGAAATAGCTCATATGAAAAGCTAAAACCCTCCAAAATGATGTACTAATGCACTGAAATAAATATAAATATAAAATAATTTTGGCAAGATAAAAGTTTTGTCGCCTACAGAGAAATTGAACAAATTTACTGCAAATACAAAAATATGGTGCTGTGAGATCCAAATGTAATATCTTGTATGACTTCCATGAGCTTGAAGGACTGCATCCATGCGGTTTGGCAAGGAATCATACAATTTAATGATGAAGTCACCAGGAATATCAAAGAAAGCAGTCCCAGAGTTGCCTCCCAGAGTTAATCAATATTCTTTGGTTTCGTCTTCCATGTTCTTTGGTTTCGTCTTCTCTTTCATCCTACCCCACATATGCTCAATGATGTTCATGTCTGGTGTCTGGGCTGGCCAGTCCTGGAGCATCTTGATCTTCTTTGCCTTGAGGAACTTTGATGTGGAGATGGAAGTATGCGATGGAGCACCATCCTGCTGCAGAATTTGGCCTCTTTTATGGTTGGGAATATAAGAGGTAGCTAAGATTTCGTGGTATTTTAGACTATTGATGTTGCCTTCCACCCTGCAGATGTCTCGCACACCCCCATACTGGATGAAACCCCAGACCATGACTTTTCCACCACAAAACTTCACTGTTTTCTGGGTGAATCTCGAATCCATGCGAGCTCCAGTTGGTCTCCTGCAATATTTGAGGCAACTGTGGTGCAATTCACCAGAAGATTCATCTAAAAAATCCACCTTCTGCCACTTTTCCAGCGTCCATCCTTTTAGCAGAATATGGGCCTTGGCAAATGCCACACGGTTTTTCAATTGTCTTTTGTTTAGTGCTGGCTTCTGGGCACTGATTCGACCATGGAGGCCATTTCGAAACTCTCTGAAATGGAGCTCTGCTGCAGTGGAAAATGGGCTGGCCTTGGATTTTCGAGCCAACAAACGGTCCTCTTGAGCAGTTGTCTTGCGAGGTCTGCCTGACCTGGGCTTGTCAAAATGTCTCCAGTCGTTTCAAATCTTTTTTTTTTATCCTCTGAACTTGATGCTGAGACACACTGAAGGTGTCTGCCACATCAGCAGTGGATCTGGTCTTCAGCCTCTTGATAATCAACACTTTAGTCTCAGGGTGAATCTTAGGCATGTTTGCAGAGGTCTAGTTGCAGTTGATGTGAAGGTCTAGTGTACTAGGGTTCTTTTTATACAAACCTGAGACCTAATTGATCCATTATTAGTCACGGGTGAAGCTCATATGACAAGACAACAATGCTTATGTCTTTGCAAAAATTGACTCAATGGGCTTTACCAAGCTGTGAATATTAGAATACTTTTTGACAGTTTCGTTTTGCACTGAAACATTACAAAAGCTGTTGGTATTAAAATAAGCCATTTCTTGTAAAAAAAAAAATCTTGATTAGAATATATATTTCAGCAGCACTTCAGGTCAATTTGTACACAAGCGACAAGACTTTTGTCAGGGACTTTATATCACTTTATCCTGCATACAGGGTCACAGGGGGCCTGGAGCCAGTCACAGGAGACGGCACGAGGCAGTGTACACCCTGGACAGGCCAAGCCATCGCAGGGCACACACACATATAGACTCAAACGGTCATTCACACACCCCATGAGCAATCTGGGAATGCCAATTAGCCTAATCTGCATGTCTGTGGACTGTGGGAGGAAACCAGAGTACATGGAGGAAACCCACCAAGCACATGGAGAACATGCAAACTCCATACACACAGACCCCGAGGTGGGAATCAAACCATGACATGGGAGGTGCAAGCGAACAGTGCTAACCACTAAGCCATCTTGCCGCCTATTTTAAAATCATAGTCACTTAATTTACTTTATACACAGGGATGTACAGCTTGGCAGATTGATGTAAGAACATCATACCTTCAGACATAGAAAAAACAACCTTTATACACTACACACTTTATTAATTGTAAATCTCCATGTTCATTCAGTTTTAATCAGTATTTATCAGGTAGGTACCTGTACAGTATGTGGCAGCAGCTCAGTGAATAAACTGCAGCTACAGTACAGATCAACAGCTTCAGTTACTGTGTACATTAAACATCTGGAAAGGAAAAAATGATTTCAGTGGTTTTGGTTGTGGCATGGTTATTGATGTAATATTTCAGAAACTGTTCATGTCCAAACGTCTTTGCTGTTAACATGTAAAGATGTGAAAAAAATAAATCGATAAAGACAGGAAGACAGGAGGGCCTTGGTAACTCAAACAGAGCAGAAATGCTTACTTGAACGCAACATGTGTATGTACTGCCACCTAGTGTACAGGCAGTGTTTTTTAAATATTACAAAGAAAAATGCAGCTCCAGACAGGAAGAGTGAATCTGCTGCTCAAAAACCCAAGAATAACATGAGGGGTAAATAATGCTGTAACAAAGCTTCAGTTTGTGTAGATTTATGAGTTCATAAGTTTACTGTGTGTAATGCAACGACTGTAGCCACAGTTTAGTGCAGGAATCAATACACAGGACACCAGCAAGCAGAGCAGACAGCAAACACAGTCTCAAAACCAGGAAACACTTCTTTGGACATCTAACACTTGATAACAAGGTTAATGAGAAAACTTAATCCTGTGTGCATAATTCCTGAGTGCTCAGCCTCACTGTCACCTCCATGTCCTGAGATGACCTTGTGTGTGTAGCCTGTAAAAGCGTCAGTGTTATGCTGTGGTCATTTGTGACCTGTTGAGTTCTCAGTCAGTCAGAGAACCACAGTTATACGTATTCTCTTGAGAAAATCCCTTGTGAAAAGTAACCTTAGTGTGCACAAGGGTTGCATGTGCACTTCCTGGACCAGTAAGTAGTGCGCTGGTCCAGGAAGTGCACATGCAAACCTTATACACACTAAAAATGCTGGATTGTTTTTATTACCCAAACGCTGGGTTGCCTCTGTTGGGTAATATTTCTGGGCTATTTACAGGGAATTGGGTAATTTTTGGAGTTGGGTTAGCTAGTAACAGCTAACATCACAGACAAGACCGCCCCTCCCTCGAAGTTCATGGTGTATTCTGTGGCTGTGTCAGCTTCATGTCTTTTTTTGGGGGGGCTGCTGATGAGTGTGTTTCCTCCTCACGCATTAATCTTCTTACAAATATGCATACTAGCCAACCATCTCGAATTTTCCATAAACTTTTACTTTCTTTAATTTCTTTCTTTCTAAGGTTGGAAGCGACACCGTGGAATATCTCCAGCAGGCTGAAGTGCCAAGGCCGAACCCTTACTATACATCCTGATGTTGGGAGATAATGACCAGCACTGCTCTCAGCCATTAGTGCTTCTCAGTAATGTATAGTAATGATGTCGCTGTTGAACTTGATTTGTATTATCTGATCTTGTGCTTTTCAAAAATAAATATTTTTTCTATGATCTGTACAATTAATTRGGTGTTTATTGCATATATGTATGTATGGTTTGCAAAACTTGGAGGTTTTTTTTGTTTTGTTTTGTAATAGACCAGTATATCAAAGTAATTAAACTGTTTAAACTGTTTTACCCATAGACATGTAAAACATAAAAACAATAATAACCTATTTGTGAGGTAGAATTAACTCAGCATTATAGTTAAATATGACCTAGAATTTGGATTGAATATTTTATAATATTTTTTATAAACCAAATAACCCATGTTGCTGGGTTAAATTAACCCAGCATGTAGTTGGTCCACTAGTTACCCAGCAGCTGTGTTTTTTAGGGTGTGAATATCACAGATTCCCTCGACCTACTGCAGTTAGTGCAATACACTTGTACTTGTCTTGTTTTGTGTTCTGTTCATGTTTTTGCTCCTGTCATGCCACTGGCCTGTTATCTTATTCAATGTGTCTCAATTTCTACACATTCGAAGGCCAATTACATCACGACTAAGGCTGTCCTATTTCAAAGTCTCAATCAAATGCAGCAGATGAATGTAGACTTCTTTCCCCTGACAATGAAGGACTGAACTGTGGATCCAACGTATCCCAAGATTCTTCACAAGCCAGTGAGGAGCTGATGGCAGAAGCAGGACCTGAAGAGGACATTTTCAAATGAATTACTGGGATTCAACTCACTCCAATAGCTAAAGGCACTATTGAAATATATTAAATATTATTAAAAACAAAGGGTCTTACATGAAATCTGCCCCTGAGAGAGAGAGGTTTGTGTAGAATGTGGTTAAGTGTTTTTACACAACATAAATCAACAGCAGCTCGATGTGAAGCATTATARGAAGTGTTACATCGGAAAAGTTAAAACAGAATTTTTGGCTCCAGAACTTCTCTGTTTCGATACCAACTGCAGCTGTGAAGGCTGTGAGGTGACAGAAGTGATGCTTCATAATGCGACAGTAAAGACAGAAACAGCTGGTGACATAAATAGGTCCTGGGCATCATGGCTTCACACTGCAGCTTCACAGCCGAGCTGCTGTTCTGTTCACTTGCGCAGTATTTCAGTAAAAAAGTTTAATTAAACTCAGAGTTTAAACCTGAACTCTGGGTTAAATACTCTGACCTGTGAAACTCTGCGGGTTGTGTTTCAGAGCAGGTGATGACCATTAGTTCAGTCGACTCTATTGTCCTATTAATACGGGACTATTATTACCTGGGGACCTTGTGTGACTTGTCTTAATTGCGGAGGTTGTTTGTGATCTTAATCCCGTGCAAATGGCTCATGTCTGTAATTTGTAAAGTGAAAATTCCTCCACAAATGACCTGCCATATTTCGCCGAACACCTGTAATAATAATATCAGTCCTGTGTGTCTGTGATTTGCTCTGTATTTGGCTGAGATATCATTTTTTCAAGTTTTTTGTTTCCTGTGCGCCTTTTTATCTTCCTGTAAAGAATGGAGGTTGCGTTGGAGTGTTTTGAAAGTAATTTGGGTGCCGGGTCATATCGTTATACACCATACAACAATACAATGTGCAGAAAGAGAAAGCTGAAAACCATCAGAAGAGCGAAAGCAAAAWGAATGATTAGAAAGCGATGGAGGACATGTGTAGCAGGATGTGAGTAAACACWCTGTTTATATCATACAGCTAGACCTGTAATGACATTTCCAACTAATAGCCGATCCAAAATAGTGTACAATAAGACAAGGAGATTCACACACACTTCGTGATATATACTGTATACTGTATATCTTTGCTTATCCCCTGTGAACACACCACATGAAACAAAGGTCCCCAGATAACTTATCCCATGCGAAAAGTACATGAATATGGAATGATATCCCGGACATTTTTCAAAAGGAATTACAAATAGCATTTGCAATTACGTTTTCCATATGTGGACGCATAAAGTGTGACATAATTCAGTGCAATTGCTGAAACGGCGCTTACCGACGCTTTATAATGATCATTATGGGCCTGTGTAAAAAGTGCATGACCAAGACCCCCACCGTTTGTTTATAGAAGAATACACAAGATTACAGGGAAAGACCTCACAGGACATCAAACATAGTACACTGTTAGGCTGCAATATGGATTATTTATTTATATGTTTGTTTGTTTAATTGATTAATAATTATTTTAATGTACATTTAAAAATAAATGATTACACAGACAATTCTTGTGGCAATGAAACAGAAAATTTGTTAAATGAGAGTTGGGGTGTTTTTATTATTAAAAAAAATAATAATTGTAAAGATATGTATGAAAATTAATGCACTTTGGTACAGTCTATTATAAGTTGCAAAAAATGACAAATCAACAAAATTCAATAACATTTTTGCTATAGAAATTTCAAATGTAAAACCAACTGTACTATAATGCACTCTATCCTTGCTAATAACTACAACCCTTCCCTTTGCAATATTCAGTTTGATATTAATTCAGTTTTTTTATTATAATTTTTTTGCAAAAAAAAAAAAAAAGATTGCAAAATTAAATCAAACTGAATGAGAAAAAGGTTGTAGTTATTAGCAGTGATGGAGTGGATTATGGTATTACTGGTTTTACATGTGTAATCCACAGAATGAAAAAGCTTTTGAATTTTTTTTTAAACATTATTAAACTGAATATTGCAAAGGGAATGGTTGTAGTTATTAGCAAGGATAGAGTGGATTATAGTACAGTACAATTATTAKTATTTTTTTATAATAAAAAACACCTCGACTCTCATTTAAGAAATTATCTGTACCCAACCCCCCTTACATAATCTCTATCAAATATTACATAAATTCATAGGTTTATGATTTACAATTTGCACCAAACAAATTTGATTATAAAATAAGCAATATAAAAAAGACATGTTGTATAGAGATAAAACTATATAAATTGTATAGATTTTTCATATACAACATGTATATTTTTATATTGCTTATTTATAACAAAAATCATTTCATGTAATTTTTCATCATAAACAATATTTATTTAGTGTAAACATTTTGGTATTACATGACAAACCCCTGCAAAATAAATGTGTCACAAAATAAACTTTATATGAGAATTTGTGTCGTAATTTTCGTGTATTAATTTGTCACGTGACTAGGGTTAATTATAATTAATAAAATCATATACTTGATAATAAAAATAGAATATATTTGATAATAATAATAACTTTTTGATTGTGATGTCCTAATATATTTGATAGAGATTTTGTTGGGGGTGCATTCCGTGGAAAGGTTGCATTTTAGCGTATAACACAAACTTTACCGCGGTTCACCTCTATTGCTCAAATTTCACCCTCTTGTTCGGCGACTGCGAGTGACGTCACTCCCCATACAATCACGCCCCCCAGTATAGACCCGCCCCTGACGCTGATTGACAGGTTTCCGTGTAACGCGTTGGAAATGCAATTGCAAATTGATTATCGATTGTGTTTGAGTTTTTACAGGCTAATCCCATGCGCGACACAGAGAAAGTGAAAAAGCAGACGTGCTAATTGATTTAGCTATTTAAATATGACAGGCTCATGACCTGTAAGACATGGGAAATGCAAATACTAATGGACTTTGCTTTTTCATTTGAAATTTGACAGTCATTGTGCGCTCGCGAAGGCGAAAAAGCAAACGGTAATGTAAAGTTTACAATTGCATTTGAATTATTTCACACTTTATGCGTCCACATATGGAAAACGCAACTGCAAATGCTATTTGTAATTCCTTTTGAAAAATGTCCGGGATTTCATTCCATACCATACATAAGTCAAGGAAAGTGAAGGAAAAAACATCAGGAACATGGAAGATGAAAAATACAGAGGACTTGTCCCCTTCTTCAACAATTCGTCCAAACGGTCTCAATCTTACATGAAAATTATAGCAAGATCAGAGCACAAACCGAATATATTTACATTATTTATTATTTTAGACCAAACTGAAAATAAAACTCAATAAATCTCTTCATGCCATGCTTGTGACACTAATCTGTATGTAGCCCGTCTACTGTCAACTTATGTAGAAAGGGGCCCTGAGTCCTTTTATTCTATCTTACCTTTATGATAACTCAGATTATTCTATTATYTTAATATAATAAGACTTGGGTCACTATGACAATATATACCTCTATTGTTAAATAAAATATACTATAAGCACCAAATAGAACATATATGTGCACTCACAATTCACAGGTCACAATAGTGTTTTCTAGGCATAAACAGCAATAAACAATCAATAAGCTTGTTTAGAAAAATATATATTCAAGTTTAATTAAACAATAAAACAAATCAAACAAATATTAAAGTTTCACATAAAGTAAATCAATTGGCTTTCCCCTTTTTTAAATT